>JAYRCO010000486.1:0-24260 GCA_037042815.1 Ceratobasidium papillatum
GACATTGCCACCTCAATCTTGTCTGACGGCGTGCAGATCTTTCAGCACGCGAGCCAGGAGAATGCCACGTGCTGGCCGATCATGCTCCAGATTCTCAGCTTGCCGCCGGCTGATCGAGTCCAGCTCCGAAATCTAGTCCCTTTATGTGTTATTCCTGGACCAAATCAGCCAAATGACTTTGACTCATTTCTTATTCCTTTTGTTGATGAGTGTCTCAAAATGGCTCGCGGGGTTCAAACCTTCAACGCGCTTACTGGCCGGCAATTTCTTCTTCGACAGCACCCAGTCTTGGTTGGCGGCGATATGCAAGCCATCAAACACTATGAGCAGCTGAAAGGGCCAAACGCCAAAGTCCCTTGCCGTGGATGCCTTACTGTTGGACACTACCACGCCAAACAACGTACATACTATATTCCGCTTGCTTCGCCCCTCGACCCTAGAAAGCCAGCTGCGACCACTTCCTCCTACGACCCTCTCGACCTTCCACTTCGAACTGAGGAGAATCTAAAGGCTCAGACAGCTAAGATGGAGCGCCACAAGAACACTACGGAATACGAAAAGCTAGGGAAAAAATACGGCATATCTGGTCCTTCGATACTCGATCGAATCCCCTCTATCCAACGTCCCTCGTCCTATCCTCACGAATTCTTGCACTTGTTCTTACTCAACCACGGTCCAAACCTCGTATCTCTCTGGACTGGAAAGTACAAGAACATTTTGAACGCTGGGTGTGAGAATTATTTGATCTCGAAGAGCGACTGGATAGCTATTGGGTTGGAGACCGAGAATGCAACAAAACTAATCCCTGCTGCTTTTACTCGACAACTTCCAAACATAGCGACCTCTTGGCACTCTTACTGCGGCGAGTCGTGGTCTTTCTGGCTAGTTTACATCGGCCCTATCGTTCTTCGCGGTCGACTTCCTCAAAAGTACTACAAGCACTACCTCGAGTTTGTGTCGATTCTCAAATGTCTCCTTCAACTCACCAACACAACGCACCGTATCGAACAACTTTGCGTGGAGATTGCAGGCTATATCGAGCGCTATGAAGAGTAAGCCTTATTCGATTTCATAGATTTACATTAACCCGGATTTAGGTATTACTACCAATACAACTACGATCGATTGTGCGTGTGTAGGCTTACGGTGCACGCTCTCCTTCACGTTGCCGAGGACATCCTTCGCTGTGGACCAGCGAGTGTTTATTGGTCATTTGGCACTGAGCGATATTGTTGCGAGGTCATAGCATGCGCGCGCTCCATGGTTGTTCCGTATTCAGCGGTGAACAATTATGTTGTTCAAATGTCCCAACTGGCAACTGTCTCGGCCCGATTTGCAGAGATCCGTAAGTCTCTTTTGTTCGGCAAGGCCGATGCTCCAGTGAACAAGAGTGAAATGGAAGAGATATACCCAGAATGTAAGTCTTATTTTGTTTATTTGTCTACAAAACTAAACTGTATATTTCAGACCCCGAAATCGTTCTTCGAAAGCCACAACTCCAGGGATTTCTGCTCCAGCCCAACGTCCGCCGGCGCCTCGCAGTCCATTTTCGGCGAACTGTAAACCCAAGGCCGACATTTAACGAGTGGGTTCGTTTCATTCCCGAGCGATGCGATCGTTGGGGAAAGCTTCGGATAGCTAACCACGGAGACCGAATTCGGAGCGTGAGCGCTACAAATGCACTAACAACGCATGGAGGCCGAGATGCCTCTTTCGTTCGAGTAAGTCCAGCTCATACATATTAATCCAACTACTAATAGCCGTGTAGTTTGTACATGAGGTTGATAAGAACGAGCGACATCCGTTCGTAGATATCGAGATGATTGAGAAAACCGGCTACGGTCGTCTCGACTTCATCCTCGCCATCACCCTCCCTGCCAATCCCCAATTCGGCATCAACGAGCCCCAACTCCACCTCCTGGCTCATTTGACCATGGCCAAGGATGCAGACGGAGATGCATCGACCGAGCGAGTGTCCTACACTACGTTTAGTCGTTCGCTTGTTCTCGATATCACGGCGATACGGAATGTGGTGGGCAGGGTCCACACGTGCAGCGTGAAAGCTTCGGGAGAGTGGGTGATTGTGGACCGAAGCGAACCGCTTTGCCAGACGGTCTTTTATCAAGAAGAGCTCGAATATGAGAGCGGCGAAGAATAGTTGTATTTTACCACTAATACTATACACCCAAACTTATACACCTAAACCTCGCCCTCGAGAGAATAGGCGGTGATCACCCCTAAACCCACGCATACACCTAAAACTAAGAGCCGATGTTAGATTTAGGTGCAAAGATTTAGGTGTATGCCCTATGTGCCATCGGGTTTAGGTGGCGATACCCCCAAAATTTAGGGGGTATCGGGTTCACAGTGGTATAAGCTATATAGCAAAATATATGCACATAAATAGGAAAGACACCTTGTGCTACAGATATCAGAGTGAGAGAGTCTGGACTGCTTGATTGTCGATCTTTTAGGTATTCAGATGTAACTTCTATTAACTATGTTTGTTAACTTAAGGCTCTATGGCGCGTATTGGTGTGTGTTCTACTCTACACTCAGAGAGAATACTTAGGGCAGAGCTCATGGCGAATCCCCTTGAGTATCAGAAAAATCCTGTTTCGCGCTTAAATTCTTCGCTCTGCTCCAGTTCGTAGAGGCCTTGGTGGTCGTGGAAGTACAAGCATCGACAAGCATGTTCGGCGCTTGTGCTGTGTACAAACAAGTTATGTCAGCTCATATGAGGCGAAGAACGTCATTTCACTCTTTTCCACCACACCGCGTCCAGCAGTCAACTCACGACAATGAATCCGAACTGGCGCCCCGGTGGGCAGCCACAACAACAACAGCAGCCACAGCAGCAGTATCAACAACCGCAGCAACAGTTTGGTCAACAAGGCGGACTCGGTTATGGCGGCGGACTGCAGCCTCAGCCGACGGGTTTCCCACAACAGCAACAGCAGCAGCGCGGTTTTCTAGGCCCTCAGGCGACTGGGTTCCAACCTCAACCTACGGGCTTCCAACCTCAACCGACTGGTTTTCAGCAGCAGAGCGGGTTCCAGCAGCAACCTGGATTCCAGCAACCGCAGCAGACTGGGTATCCCTCGCTCCAGTCACAGGCAACCGGGTTTCCTGGTCAGCGCCCCGGGTTTGGCCAACAGCAGATCCCACCTGTCCCACCGATGCCTAGTGGACTCGGCATTCCTGGGCAGCAGCCGCAGCAACAGCAGCGCTTTTTAAGCCCTTCTCCCGGACTTGTTCCACAGGCTACTGGATGGCAAGGCGGTGGAGGCGGTATGGCACCGCTGGTTGCTCAGGCTACTGGCTATCACGATCCGCGCGTGCAGATGATGACCAGCACGTTCATGCCTGCTGCTGGATTCCAACAGAGCGGATTCCAACAGGGAGGCGCGCTTCAATTCGCAGGTGGTCCGCAGTCCGGCCAATCACTCCAACAGACGATGCAACAACACAACGAAGAGCGTAGAGGCACTGCGGCTCCGCGCGTGCCGTGGAAGCTCACACGCGACGAGATGAAGAACTATGACCAAATCTTCCGAGCCTGGGACAATGGCAGCACCGGGTTTATCAGTGGCCAGATGGCGCTAGAGGTCTTTGGCCAGAGCGGTCTCCCGCGCGAGGAGCTTGCAAAAATATGGTGCGTGTCGTCACGGCTCGCGTGGGATGTCTGCTGACAGTCTTTTTTAGGACACTCGCTGATGCTGATAATCGTGGGAAGCTTAACCTCGCAGAGTTCCATGTCGCGATGGGTCTTATCTTTCGTCGTGAGTTTTGGTCGTCTGATCTCGTTTTAGACTATGCTAATGATATTTTAAAGGTCTGAACGGAAATGAAGTGCCCGAAGACCTTCCTGCGGAGCTCGTTCCTGCATCTGCTCGTGATCTCGGGGACCAAGTTGGCTTCTTGAAGGATCTACTTAAAAACGATACCAACGTCCGAGCAACCAGTACATCTCCAGCATCTCGTGCCCCTCAGCGTTCCTTCCGCGAAACCAACACCCCGACCGATCGCAAAGATGGCACCGTCTACCGTCACGATGACACCGACATCAAGGCTTACAAGAGCGCGTCGCGTCACATTGACCGCAGCCGCGTCCGATTCGGCGACGACAGTCCTGGCGCTGACCTCGAAGACATGAAACGTCAACTCGAAAACTCGTCCAAGTTGCTCGAAAAGTCCGCCAACCGTAGCCGTGACGATGATGATCTCGACCGTGAAATGGAGGAACTCAAAGACCAAGTCCGACGCGTCCAGGACGATCTCGAGTACGTCTCGCGTGGGCCGAGGTCTGGATCTAAAGATGAGGAGCGTCGGAAACTCGAGCGCGAGATGCTGAAGCTTATGCATGAACGTATTCCCGAAGTTGAGCGCAAGCTTGAGCAGCGCGAGAGGAGGAAAAAGGACGAAGACCGAGACTGGACTCGGGACCGTGATAAGCGCAACGCTGGATATCGCGCTCGGGACCGCGACGATGACTATGGTGATCGGGACCGATACGACCGGGACCGTGAACGAGAACGTGAGCGCGACGTCGGGTACCTCCGAGGCTCGTACGACCGACCTCATTCGCGTGGGTATGACGGAGAGGAGAGGCCGCGTTCTCGTGCATATGACGACAGGGACCGACCTCGTTCACGCAATCGCCCTCGTTCGCCGTCTCGGTCTCCATCCCCGCCCCCACGCAAGGCTCGTACGCCCGCTCCGCCTCCGACTGGCCCGTCTGCGGACGCTGCTCCACCTGCCCCGCCTCCGGCCCCTGCGACTCCTACGCCATCCAAGGGAGAGACCAAGGAGGAACGTGCGGCTCGGTTGCGAGCTCAGACCCAGGCTAGGCTTCAGGAACGCATGCGTGCGCTTGGTGTGGCTGGGTATTCTGGCGAATCTGCGACTCCTGGGCCGAACCCCGTCGAGGAGAGGTTGGAAGCTGAACGAAAGGAGGCGGAGGAGAAGGCCAAGATGGCTGAACGAGAGGCTGAGGAGAGGGAAGAAAAGCGAAGGGCCAGGCTAGAACAAGCTAGAGGCGGAAGTACACCTGCTCCTCCGGCACCGGCTGCTGCACCTCCTGCGCCCAAGCCCGCTCCACCTGCTCCGACAACGAGGGGAGCTCCAAAGCCACCTGCTCCCCCTGTCAATGCGCGTACGGGTCCCAAGGCTCCACCGGCTCCTGCTCCTCCGGCCCCTGCACCACCAGCTGCCCCTGCCTTTGAAGACGACGAGGATGAGGAGTACAAGAAGCGAGAAAAGGCGCTTCGTGAGAGGAGGGAGAGACTCGAGGCGTTGAGGAGGGAAGAAGAGGAAGCTCAGAGGGCCGAAGCCGAGTTTGAAGCGAAACGCGCAGCCGGACGATCACCCGCTCCTCCTGCCGCTCCCCCAGCCGCACAAGACTCGAAACGTGGGCCACCTCCGCCTGTTCGATCTCGTGGAAGCGCGATGAGGCAGCCTGAACCGGTTCCAGAGCCTGCTGTAGCAGAGGAAGAGTTTGAAGCTCCAGCCCCGCCTCCGCCTGCCCCTCCCGCTCCTCCCGCACCAGCTCCTTCGGGCGGAAGTACGAATCCGTTCTTCAAGCGCCAACAGGATAGTGGTGCTCCGCCTCCTGCTGCCGCGTCCGCCGCGTCTCCTCCTACGAACCCGTGGGGCGCGCCTGCGTTGGCTGAGCCTGAATTCGCGTCTCCGCCTCCACCACCTCCCCCAGCACCACCGGCTCCGACTTCATCTGCCTATTCTACGCCCTCACGCACGCCGGTTGTTGTTGCCCCCGTTGCGAGCAAAAAGGAGGTGTACAACAAGCCGCCTGCGCATGATGACACCGACGATTGGGATGTTATCCAGGACAAAGATCAAGATGAAGATTCGTCTGACGACGAGTTTATCAACCGCAACTCGAGGCAAAAGATTGCTGAACAGCTCTTTTCGGGTATCTTACCTGGCCGACCGCAGAGTGCTGGGCCGCCTGGAGGAAATGCAAGCCGGGGTGCTACGCCCGTTGGAGGGCCCAAGAGTGCTGCACCTATCATGAGCGGCGGAGCTCCTGATGCGCCTCCTCCACCTCCTGCTCCTGCTCCACCTGCGCCTAAATTGAGCCTACCTCCGCCCTCAGCAGACCCAAGTGACCGTGGTGCGTTGTTGGGTGCGATCCAGATGGGAGCTAAGTTGCGTAAGGCGGTGACGAACGACCGGAGTGCAGCTCCTGTGTCCGGTGCAGTGGTTGGAGACTCGGCCCCACCATCGCATATCAACATTCAGCCTGCTCAACGTGAATCTTCGCCTCCTCCTGCTCAGTCTGTGACGTCTCCTGCCGCGTACGAAGAGACTCCTGTACCTCCTAAGTTGGATTATAGGCAGAGCGTGGACTGGTATTCGGGTCTTGCGGCTGAAGGGATTTCGCCTGGTCCTGCGAGCGCTGGGGCTGGTATTATGCCGCCTATGCAGGAGGAAGACGATGATCAGCCTGCGGCAGTGCCCGAGATTCAGGTTCAGCCTGCGGCTAATGATGAGCTTGCGGATGTTGATATGGGTGTTTGTGAGTGCTCTATTTTCAAGCTATATTGACGGGATATTAACAGGTTTAAAACACAGCCAAGATCGCGAGGTCTTTGTATCCTTACGAAGGACAGCGTGCAGAGGACCTTTCATTCGGAGAGAACATGATGATTGATGCGCATCCGTCCAAGTCTGGTGGGGATTGGTGGTACGGAATTATGCCCAAGACTGGCAAGAAGGGATTCTTCCCTCGTAGCTACGTAGATGTTGTAGAGAAAGGTGAGTCAAAGGAGCATTCGGAGCGTCTGATCTGACGTTCTGTGTAGTTATCAAAGCCAAGGCCCTCTACGCATACGAGGGAACCAACGCAGACGAGCTCCCGCTGGTCGAAGGCGACGTTCTTTCGATTGTCGACAACTCGGAGGCGGACTGGTGGAAGGCAGAAAAAGACGGAATGGTGTTTATTGTCCCGGCCGGATACTTAGAGCTCATTGACGGTGAGTAGGCCCTCGCGTTCAAGCTGGGCATCATTCGGTTTCTCACTCCGTTCGCTCCGCAGGCTGAACGATTCTTTTTTTGTTTGCTTTTTTGCTTCTATTCATGGATTGGGTATCTGTACATGACAAACAACTACGGTCGATAATATCAATACGGTTGACGCCAACTCGATTTGGGTGTGAAGATGCAGCCGAGGTGCAGGGGAACAACAGGAATAGTCTGGCGCTTCCGACACCGCGTGGGCCAGGGACGGATACGTCGGATGGGAGAAGGTTATCGAGTTCGAGTCTCGGGACGGAGCCCGAGCTCTCATCTGACGAGGAGACGTACGACGACGAAGGGCAGGGTGAGGATGCTGCGGCACGAGAACAAGCACGACAACGTGTTCTCGAGGCGGCTGGGCTGATTGTCAAGAAGGCACCACCCCGTCCGCCCCGGAAACAGCGACGCCCTGCCCCCAAGGCGCCTGTACGAGAGAGGGAATCGAGAGGTGAGTCCCAGGAGCGCCGATCACCAGATGATGGCACACGGCGCACGTCCATGTCCAAAGAGCTACCCGAGCCACCCCTGTCGCCTGCCGAGTCGGTTCTTCGGATCGACGATGCGTATGAACGATATCAGAACTTTAGAGAAAGTCGAGCTGGCCGGGCGTCCGTATCGTCTGTCGAGGGTGGAGGGTTGGGTGTGGTTATTCCGCCTGGACCGCCATCGCCGAGTGCAACAGTGACGTCTCTCCCGTCGGCTGTGTCTTCGACGGCGGACCAGACCAAGCTCGCAATCAAGAGCTTCTTTGGACTTGCGTCTGGGTCCGAACGACCAAGCACGAGTTCGGGAAGTAGGATAATTAGCGCGCCGGTGATTAGTGCACCGATGAGCGCTATACCGGAGCGAGGGAATAGTCCTACGTTTGGGATGGTGAGTTTTGCGTTGTGGGGTGCATAGAATGGGGCGACTGAGTCGTTTTTTGGGTCAGTCTTGGTCGAGTTTGGTGGACAGGAGTGTGGTGGAGGGTATTCCGGACGACGAAAGGAAGAGGCAGGAGGTAAGAGTCTTGTGAATGTTGAGTCTGGGGGCACTGATCGTGTTTGGATGGATAGGCTATTTTCGAACTGATTGCGACCGAGAGTGCATATGTGCATGATTTACAGATGATCGTCGAGGTGGGCCGGGTATTTCCCATAAACGGCTAATGCTAAATAAATGATAGAAATTCTATGCGAGCATGGTTCCGCTTCTGGACGACAAGTCAGCAACGGTGATATTCGCAAACGTCGAAGACATTCTATTGTGCAACACGGTATTTCCAGCCCCCCAACCTCCCCCACGTTAGCTATCTACTAACCCGTCGGCCGATAGACGTTCCTAAGCTCGTTGGAAGAGCGCCAAAAGGAATGTCGGCTTTACATCGACCAGATAGGCGACATACTGGACGCGCACATGTCTGGAATGGCGGTATACATGGTGCGTGGTGATCCCCCGCCTACATCATCCCTCGTTGTCCTCCACGTCATATCTTCGTGTTATTCTATTCATTGAGCTCGACTCTGACGTGTCGCCCGATGATCAGCCGTACTGCGTGCACCAAGCACCTGCGATCAAGGTCTTGCAAGGCCTTCGCGAGACGAACCCGGAGCTGGCAGGACACCTGCAGGCAAGGAACTGTATTATTCCTTTCTCTTCTGTGATTAACGTTGAGAGGGGGGACGATAGCGTCTACGGGAAGATGATCCCGACATCCGGAACCTGGATCTGTCGAGCTATTTGCTGATTCCGATGCAGCGCATAACGAGGTATCCGTTGTTGATGAAGCAGGTGCGTGTATGCCCTCGATTGAGGTTCGGGCCGCCCTCTCCTCGTGACATTCATTCTGCTCGGGCCCTCTTTCTCGTCGATCTGTCCATCCTGAACGATCCCCCAGCCCATCCCCCGCTCAGTTCGCCCATCCCCCACTCTCCATTCCGCCTATCCCCCACCGATCCGCTTACCCGACTGGTCTTCCAGATCCTACACCACACGCACCCCGAACCCGAACGAACGCACATATCTCATGCGATCCAGACGACCGAGCGCTTGCTGGATGCGGTCAACGAGGCGATTCGGGAACGCGAGGGGGCCGAGCGGTTGGGACAGATTAGCAAGGGGCTGTATGTCGGACAGGGGTGAGTCATCGTGCTCCTTTTCTCTTTTCTTTGCTTGGAGCTGGGACAGGAGGGCGGGGTTTGAGTTTTGTGCGGTAGAGGGTTCATATGAGAAGCAAGTAAGGGTGGGAAGCTGTCCGAAGGATGGAAAGTGCTGCCGATGGGAAACTCGGGACGGGAGATCTTGACGTGAACAAGATGGGGGGATGGGGCAAGGGGGACCGGGAGCGCTAGGCGGACTGAGAGAAGGCGATATGGAACTCGGGCTGACCAAAACGGGCAACTCGGACTGACATGACTATGGGTTGCAATAGCCACCTAGACCTCACCGCACCGACGAGGTACATGGGTCCACGACGATTACTCAAAGAAGGCGTACTGGTGAAATCCAAGAGCGGCCGACGGCTACACGCGGTGCTATGCAACGACATCTTTGTTCTCATGGACGCGGCGGCACAAAGCTTGTACCGTATGGTACGTAGCTTTCTCGTCTGTTTTTAGTCACGCGAGAAATAATATGGTGTGCGTGGTCGTAGCCGATGTCGTTGACCGAGCTGGTGGTGAAAGAAGGCAAAGGTGCGTTTTGCTTGTTTTTCCATCTTTGGACGATCGAGATTGAGATTGACTGTGGTCCCCGTTATGGCGTTCTGGATTCCATTCCCTTCGATGAACACGTTTTTTTACCCCGCGTTTGGTACGGACCTGGTGCTCCGAATACTCTCCGTCCCTGCAATCGATCCTATCCTGGTTTCCGTTGTCCCGCTGCGGATTCATGCTGAACTGAATCGCGTCTCACCCACCGGCTCTTTCCGACATGTCATTCTGGTCCTGTCCCCATCTCGCTCGTTCCACCCATCTCGCTTGTTTCCGGTCCCACGAATCGGCAGACGACCTGACAATCCTCGTCCAAGTCGCGTATCCTCGGGGCGGGGATACGATCGGGTTGCGTGCTGGGTCGGGACGCGAGGCGCGTGCGTGGATCGATACGGTTGAAAAGGCACGAGCCGAGGCCACTCGATGGCTTATGAGTGCGACAGGGACCAGGGTGGGGCGTTGAGCGTCGGGTGGGGCGTTGACATGTCGGGCATCGTGAGGCGTTGAAGTACAGTGGATCTGATCGAGTAGCTGTGGTGTTCGTTTGGAGCGATTGTCCAGATTGGGATCGAAGTCGCTCGATAAGGCATACATCGTGTTTCGATGATCGGGTTTCGAGTAAAGATCTGCGTCTTGTCCGTTTTTGAGATTTGAGATTTAGAGAATTTTTTTTCAAGTGAGGTGGGCTCGCATGTTCTAGACGGACAGTGTGATAGAATACGTGATATGATACAGATACATGACGTTCAGCCACAGCCAGGCGAGAGTGTCATGGAAAGACTATTGAGACTAGTCATATGAGAACTGAATACGAGGCTATGTTTCCCAAAAGGCTGATAGGCGAGAGGCACACGATTGGGCCAGGTAGGGATGTACTTATAGATCTTGACGGGGGCGTGGATGGTATGAGGTAATTGAGTACGCGGCGACTGACGTGCTATTTCGTATATGCATATGCGCTTTTTGCGGACGTGCAGGCGCGAGCTGTGTGCTGTTAAGCACCGGAAGCAATCGAGCGAGCGAGTGATCGGTTTTTTGCTTCCCGGGCTGAGCACCGTCGGATCGTTCGGCGTATATAAAATAACGTTACTGATTGGTTTAGGCATGAAGTCATAGAGTATAGCTATCGTCATGGATGAGCGTATAGTGGGTCAAATATAGGACGGGTATGAAGGTTAACGTTGGGCGTAGTTACGGACGTTCGGTGGCCGACAATGCAATTTGACCACCGAGGGTCGTAGGAAGGCTGGTATTGGTCTCGTATCTAGGCTTGGCCATGAATACATGCGGCGCGATACCATTGTGGGTCGAATGGCAACCGCAGGCGCGGGTGATACACGCGGTTGGGGAGGCTAGAAGCGAGATATATGCACCAGGCACGGGCATCGGAAGTGAAACGGAAGGATGCATGGCGTCATATTGTGCCACATCGGGTGGATGTCCCTATACGACGTCATTGAAAGACTAGACCGGCGGCAGTGCTCGAGTTTATTTTTTTTTGGTTCAAAGGCGGGTCCGGTTCGTGGAACGCTCTGGTCTTCCTCTTCGTGTCTCGTGTTGTGGTGTTGGAGCAGGATAGAACGGTGAACAAGGTGTGTGAACTCGGTTGGTGGCGATGCGTGTGTCAGCGCTGACAGTGTGGCTACTAGACTAGCAAGGTGAGCCCGCCTCTCTGTTTCGTCCCCGCCGCCCGCCCGCCCACCGTGCGCTGTGCAACGCAACACGTGGGTCGCGCCTAACAACGCGCCTGGCCACTGCGCCTCGTCTCGTCCGGACCTCGGGTGCGAGGTGAGACGCGCCAGTTTGGAAAGCGCGCAGGGGGATTATTTTCGCTCTATAAACAACCAATATGTTCCCATGCGTCCAGACAGCTGACCAGTGTTCCCACCTACAGATAAAGCCCGCCGCGCCGACTTGTTCTTCTCACTGCCGGCGACCTCTTCGGCAATCAAACCCGCGCCCTATAAACGCTCGTTCAGCTGCAGCTTCGTACGCTCCTCCCGGCGCCCTTTTGACAGAGGGTATCCTACACGCGTGAGTACCAGTCTCTATGCGCTGAGGCCGTTTCAAATGCATCGCCGGATGCAATCGCGATCGTGCTGGTGGGTCGATCTGCCAGGGAATCGCCCGGGCGTGCATATACCCAGACCCCGCTGCCAGGCTTCCTGTTGCACAAAGTTCATCCTCAGCCGCCTCAGATCCGTGCGGAGAATTACACTTTTTCCGCCCCTCTGTTTCTTATCCTCCTGCCTTATCTGTGTCCCCTATTCAGGGCCCCCGCCGTTTATTTATCTATCGGGCCTTCGGGTCTTTTTATACACAATCTCCCTTACTTATCGCCCGTTGCAGATACCACACGCCCCCCACCCCGCCCCGACAATCTTCCTGCGATGCCCTACGTGCTCCCGGCGATGCTGGACAGCGTACCGCGGTCCCTGAGAGCCCACGGAATGACAGCCGCCGAGCGCGCGGCCAACTCGTCCGGTAAGTAGCTCAACCCACGCGGCCCGGCTTTTTCCCAGTGCTAACATGCGTCTCGGTTATGTCATGGATGTGTCGTCGAGCAGCCGCACCGCTTCCTGGGGTACCACGCCGCACTCGCACCCCTGGCCATAATCCGGCCAACGTGCGAATTGGCTTTACGCTCGTACCCCCAACCCCGCCCGAGAATGAGCCCGCTGGACCTACAAGTGCGCGCTGTCCCAGCCCCGGATCCTCCAGAGAGTCTGGTCCCACCATGATTGCCACCCTCGCCTCGCCGCTCCTGCACGTCTCCTCGACTACTCCGCTCCCTCGCCTCGCTCTCGGCCCCCGTTCGCGCCGAGTCCGAGCTCGCGAGTCGTGCGAGTCGCTTGGGTCGTCGGTTGCGTTCCCCTCGAGCCCCGCGGTCGACTCGGCCGTGCTCGCCGACACCAGCAACTATGTCCTCGACGCCCCCAAGCACCTTCCGTATACCCCCGGCAAGAATGGCGCGCTCCGTCTGAGCATGGACGCAATCAAGGCCGGCATGCGCCGATCCCAATCGACCGACGGGTCCAAGGTCGAGGCAGTCACGGCCACGACCACCCCCTCGTCGACCACCTCGTCCCTCGGCTTGCGCAAAAAGTCGGGCGAGCTCGTCAAGCCCTCGCTCAAGCACGCCCACACGTTCTCGGGCGACTTTCCTACCATGGCCAAGCTCTCGCGCAGTGCCCCCGCCACGCCCACGACGCCCAAGTTTGTTCATTTCGACGCTCAGCTCGAGCACGTTCGTCTGTTCCTCGCCGAGCAAAAGCCGACTGCGGTCAGCCGAGGCGGAAGCCCGACCGAGACGAGCGAGGGCGAAGGAAACGAGTTTCCCTGGGCCGGTCGAGCCAACGCCGCGTACAACTACCACTCGAGCGACGACGAACGTGCGCGCAAGCTTGTTCGTATCAAGAACACGACTGTTCCTATCAACGCGTCGATTGACGGGGCCGATGTTCGATTGCAGAATCTTGTGCTCGCCGAGGACGGCAAGTCTCTCTCTGGCCGTGTGCTCGTTCGCAATCTCGCGTTTGAGAAGTGGATCGCGGTTCGGTTCACGTTTGATTGGTGGCAGACGACGAGCGAAGTCTCGGCACGCTATGTCGAGCCGGTCGCCGAGGGCATCGACGCCTTTGGGTTCACTATCAAGCTCGGAGACGTCTTGCACCGGATCGAGGAAAAGACATTGTTTGTCGCGGTCCGATACACCGTCGCCGGTCGGGAGATCTGGGACAGCAACAACAACCAGAACTACATGGTCTCGTTCACCAAGGAGGAGAAGAAGCCCGCGCCCAACAACGCCTGGTCGGCCAAGCCTCGCACGCGCGACCAGATGAACGATCTCCGCAAGTCGCTCGAAAAGGCGATCCAGGACGAGGACGAAGACGGCCGGATTCCGCTCCAGATCAAGGCCCGGCCGCGTGCGAACGTGCGCGGGATGAGCTTTGGCGGGTTCGAGACCAAGCCGTCGGTCGCGTCGATTGTGGCCCCGGCTGTTCCGGCTGTCGCGCCCAAGTTTGGTGCCCGGTATGATTTTGGCGCTGCGACGCGCGAGAGGCCGTCGGCGGATAGTTTCCGGATGCCGACGCTCGGTACGGACTCGGCCAAGCGGCCGGTGGTGTCGACCGAGGTCAAGCCTGCGTTTGACGCAAAGATGTGCCAGAGCCCGCGTGACTTGGAGGACTCTATGCGGTTGCAGATGGCGCCGGTCGAGTCGCTCGTGCCTTCGTCGTTTGATCTTGGTCCGGCTGGGGACGAGCGTTCGCAGATGGGCCGTCGGCATCATCATCGCGCGGCGTATTTCGATGCGTGGACGTTTCCTGCGCCGGGTGTGAAGAGGACTTCGTCGGGCGCTCCGAGTGCGGAAGAGTTGGCGGTTCCCGACCAGAGCTCGATTCCGGCTTCGTGGATGGACGTCACCGAGTTTGGGGGCAGTATCGCGTCGACTCCGTCTATCACTTCGTCCTCGAGCCCGTCCCAATCTCCGTCGTCCCCACCCGAGTATTTGCCTTCGACCGAGACTGATGCGGACCTCAAGGCGCTCGACGCTGCCCGCCCAGAGGTAGACCCGAGCAACTATAGTTCGTTCTTGGACCGGTGAGTTGCCGTCGTCGTTGACCACATGTGACGTGTGTGCTTACTTATCTCACAGATTCTGCTTCTTCACGAGCCCTGCGAACAGGCCTACCCACTCTCGGTCGAGCTCGGACAACTACTTCAACGGCTCGCAGTACGGGTTTGGGCCCGATCCGACTGCGCAGACGTTGCGTGCCGTCTCGAGTTCGCTCTCGATGAGTTCGGGCTCGGGATCGTCCATCTCGGCGCTCTCGCTTGGGTCTGGGTCTGATGTTGCTGTGACGCCTCGGGCGGGTACGCCTGTCAGTCTCGAGATGTCTCTTCCTGCCGTGATCGCTCCGGCCTTGCACTGAGCGCTGGTCTCGGTGTCTGCTGCGGCTCGGTCCGTAGTTGGCCATATATGGTTCCCCTCCCCTCGTTTGATATGCTTTCTTACTTCTTTCGCTCTGTATGGTTCTTCATATGCTCTCTCCGGCGACCTCGACTACCTACAAAACGCCTCTGCGCACTGGCTGTGCTGTCATAGCCGAGTTCTAAGTGTCTGGATGTCCCTCTTGCTTGGCTTATGCTCTTCTTTCATCATTCACGATTCTCCCATCACGCACTTGAACCTTTTTTTTTCGTCGCATCACCCAATAATTATTAATACTTTTGTTTGTTGTTGCGTTGTATATGACGAGCTTGCACGACTCTTTTTGGATGTGTCCCCCATTTGTGTTTTTTGTTTTGTGTGTAACAACAGTTGATTTGAACGATCTAGTTTTTTTTTGAATCTTTGGCGAGATGAAATTTTTGACGTGAGCCGAGTCTGGAGTTTTTTTTGTCAAATAGGAGTAAAGGAAGACGGAGGGAACGTGCTAGGAACCGGGTGGAGCGCAAGGTTTGATTGAGCTGTGCGATAAAATGGCTCATATTATGTACAATTACGCGTTGCGCGTGGGTCGGCCTTGAGGACAAGATGTCAGAAGTTACAACTTAGAGCATACAAGGTATAGGGAAGAAGGACGGTATGCGCGGTGGGAGCTCACGCCGGCCGGGGATCCAACGCGGTCCAAACAACAGAAGAACGTGCGCGTGGCTGGATTCGGGATTAAGGTTGGACGTTGGGAGACGGTTGCGCGTGTGTGGAGCTCTTTAGATTAGGTCAGAGTGACAAGTGGGAACGGGGAGTAGAGATTGTTTTGGATCTGGGAGGGCGAGTGTGGGATATTCGGATTGGACGTACAATCGAATGAGTTACAGAGGAGGCTGGACGGAGGGGACAGGAAGGGATGGTGATAGGTGAGGCGTGGGGTGGCGTTTGACGCTAAGTCGAGCGATAAGGTGATGTGCATACCCGAGTGGGTGCGATGATACGGGTGCTTAGGCGCTTTTATTAATATTTGTTTCATCGGATTGTTAGATCGGTTGCTGTCTATAAATGTCATACAAGCGATCGGTTGGGGGGATATAACGAGACAGGAAGTGATGAAACGGGAGTGAGTTGATTCAGGTTTAGTGATCGACAGGTCAAGCTGACGATCAGACGTGCAATATTGATTGATATAATTTGATTGATATTGTGATGCATTACATTATTATTTATCATTAAGCGATTGATTTAGACTGAGAGGATGAGGTGTATGCGTTAGTCGAGTACTATAGTGGTGACGTGATCAGGCTTACTGGGCTCAAGGTACCAGGCCTGGCCCTTTCCAGGGGTCTGCTCCCAGAGCTGGACAATATTTCCAGCGGTAGCATCGCCGTGGTCCTTGAGATCAAGATTCTGGTTGGTGCCGGGGACGAAGATGCTGGACACAACCGCGTCAGTCGGTCGTGGAATTTGAAGCAGCGGTTGAATGAACATACCGAATGGACTCGCGCGGGTCCTTGTTGTGAACACCCTCGTGGCCGACGCGGACTTCCCATTCGCGCGGGCCATCAGTGGCGATCACCTGCTTGCCGTTGTCGGGGCTATCGGGGAAAGTGAGGTATTTGCCCATGCCGACGTTCTTGATGTGGTACTTGTCATCGCCAGCCGGCTCAAACGACCACTACAGGCCCAGATCGTCTCAGATCGATTCAACTTTAGAGCTAGCTGGGGGTTGTACGTACCTGCTGATTGGGGCCACGGTGACATTCGAAGGCAATAATGGACTGGCCGTCACCACCGGAGAGGTCCATGGCGACACCGCCCTTGACGTTCATGAGGCAGTAGGTTCCAGGTTGGAAAGACATGTTGTAGATAGATGAGTGTAGTGATGAGTCTGGGGGCCGCTCTGCACCCGCCTTTATACGTCTAGGATGGGGGCAATCCGCGGGAGCACCATCTTCAAATCGCTCCTCATCAGTACCTCGCTCCTCATCGGACGTCGTTCCCGACGTCATGAGGCACGTCACGCAAGGCTTCGAATGGCATCTCGTCGGTAGATACCGCCGGTTAGGCACAGCTCCTCTAGTTATCACATTTGGTTTGCGTACTTATCTTGACATGTCCATTGCGTAACCCCAATTCGCATGTATGCATAGCGTCAGGTGGTCCCAAGTTCGTATCGCTCCTCGGGCAAGAGGAGCGAATTTCAGACCGGAACATGCGCATACTATATTGGACCTCAGCCACAGATTAGATACAAATTGCGGCACCGCCCCTATTGTGCTACTCCCGACTGGAGATTCGAAATGCGCGCCGCTTGGACGTTCGGTACTGGTACCTCTCCGGAGTCGAAGCTCTGCAAAGTTACGATAAATATGCATTCTGTTCCTGAGCGCAGCCAAGGCGCAGTATACGGCGGGTGGATCGCGTGGTTGCTGGAGTCCGATGTCTGGGCCTTGCTCGGCAAGGTAGATCAGAAGGATGAGATCATGCATCCGGTCTGGGCGCGTCGTAACGGTCACGTGAAAATGACTCACGTTTTTCTAAGCTTGTATATGCGTAGAAACCAACCCAATGTCTCACAGGTCGAAGAAATGCATAACCCAAGCTGATGCTCTTGGAATAAGGCATGTGGACGATAAATATCATTCTAATATACGGATCATATATGGCCTGGATAAATGATACTGCCTCTGGATCAATCCTTGGGGTGCACTGACGCAAAGCTGGAAAGGTTCCTTAACCAAGCAGATAAGGAGCCCGTACTGCTGCGTAATCTAGAAAGTAGAATCTAGCCAGCGATCGTATTTCTTAAAATTACCGACGTGAAGTAGCGAGGACTTCGTTTTCCCTGAGATCATAGTACTTTAGCCTTATTTAATTCTCGAGAGTTCACAGAATCTGCTTGGTTGGAAACCTAGGCTTAAACTATGCGTTAATATAAGGCTTAATGTGACACCTGTATCCTTATTTAGGCCCTTAGGAAATTGTTTCGTGATTAGGTATAACTCGAGCGCCCACCAGGATGCATAGATGATCATCCTAGCAATGCTCCTTATGAGATCAGGACCCAATAGAGGGATATAATGAGATATTAGGGGTTATATGTGCATGTGAGCTGGCTTCGGGCTATAAAGCAGAAAAAGAGAACCGCTTCAGGACCGAGTGCTATCCAGAATTAGTCACAACTCAACTGGTTGTGCGGCTAAGGGCGTCGCATTCGCAGTCTCAAATGTGGTATAAGACGACTAGCACTGTTATAGTACTTGCGTATCAATTAAACCATAAGTGTGATGTATATATAGTTTACGATAGCCACTCGTACTTCGCCACGGTGTAAAGCTGTCTGGCGCTTCCGGCACGTGCTATTCTAGTTTGCCAGCTACACATATTCGGAACAGCTTTTCTCAACCACCTAATACGCTTATCAAAAACCAAGTAAGGCATTAGACTACATAATATCCAGCCATCATGGACGGGTACACCGTAGTTGCAACTTACCACAAAGGTTTGTATCCACCGGTGTTGCCTATACTTGCCCCCGTGTTAACTGCATTTTCGATCAGGAAAATTCTACGACATTCAGGTTTTGTACAATACCGAGAATCCAATGGAACATGTTGACAATATAGTTGAAAGGATTCCGGAAAAGCTATCGGAGCGAAGAAGTATACTATCTCTTAGCCTATTTTCGAGGATGAAGCTAAAACACGAGACGTATCGTATATAGCCTGGATTAGCCTCCAAAGGGAACAACTAGATGATAAGGAGCCATACATGTGTGACTCAGAAAAGCGTAGGTTTTTTCTTGGAGGCCTTTCGGTTTGGAACATAGGCTGAGCAGAATGCAGGTGTTTCGATCAAGGAGAACAACTGCCTGATTCCCGACGGTGATTTGTTCGAGCAGTCATATGTTATGGACCTCGACAGTGAGGTGTTTACTGTCAACGGCACCATTCATTTTTCCCTCCATACCTTGCCAATTGGGACGTGGAAAAGTTATATATCTCATTCTCGAAGTGCGTCAGGCTATTTTGTTCGGAACGCGATGGAACGTGCAACGCCTTTGGAATATATTGGAACTGTTGCTCGCTGAACAGTATCACCCTTAGAAACTCCTCTTTCAAACGAAGGGGATCCCTCTTTGCATGTCATAGAGACCGCAGCTAGTGAATGGGGCGTACCAGCTTGGGACAAGCTCTCAGTATCTCAGGCGCTGGCCGTCAAACTGGTACAGGCGGTGCTAGTCGACCGCTATGACGTCTTTTCAAACCCAGACGTGGCCGATCAGAGGAGTATGCACAATTTATGCTGCTGGCAGGTTATTACGGCTGCTGCTCCGTCACTGCTAGTCTGTCCGCCCATGAATAGCCCTGTGCTCGATCAGTCCGACGTACTCTGTTCGCCAATGTACAAGGGCTTTCGTCGTATAGAAATAAAACCGCATTCTTTCAGTCGTAACATAGTCATGCAATGGGACCCCGCCGACGATGAGCTAGGCTATGGAATCGTGGGAGCAGCGAAGGAATGCCATTGGGAAGCAATTTACTGGACGCTTCGTGGTTGCCTGGTTGTTTTATGCCGTCGGCTTGATACTCCTATGGCTATCCAGTCTCAGGTTCATACACTTACTGCTGCGCTGAAGAACTCGCCGTCTGGAAAGCTTGTGGGGATAGCTTGTTCAGGCAAACATGTGTTAGCAGTATCAATTGATGGCGGGATAGTTCGTCACACCCCTGCCCTCCAGCTGCACGACATTCAGATGAACGTACAAAGTGGCGTGCTTCTCCTTGTCCACATCCTCGTTAGCCAGCTGTACGACAAAACATTCAGATCTTTATTTGGGCAATCATGTCGGCCATGTCCTAGCTTGATGAACAGCGGCTTCCCTGACGAGATTTTGACGGAGATCATTCACTACTCGGACTATGACACTTTCTTGAGGTTTCTCCACGTCTCCCACTACACGCCCTCTATCTGCTTATCGTACCCCCGAGTCAACGAGTCGATATTGCTGCGAGCAATCGACGGTGGGTTTAGAGTGCGGGACCGACCCACAGGCTACGATCACATAGCATATATGCGCCACACTGAGTGGAACGTGCACAACGAACTCCACTCCACATTCCATATTCGCCAAGAGGGGGTTGGAACTAGTAGAGAAACGGATACACGTAAAACTATTCGCCCTGACCCATACTTGTATCAACGTTTCACGGATTCTGAGAGGTACCCTGAAATGGATAAAGTCATAGACTTGAGCATGATTGGCGTATAGGGTCGGTGGGTGATGGAAAATGGCACAACTGCTGATGAGAACAAGGCTGCTACGCCCCTACGTCCTGCATACTGGAGCCCAGATCTTGATGATGACTTGGGTAGCAAAAGTGACGAGGATTGGTAGCATAAAGGTCTAAAGTCTGGTTTGATTTGATTTGTACGTTAACATGCCAGGTAGCACGAACACTATCATTTTAACAATCCATCCGACCTTGGCTTGAAGCGCTCACGAGAGGTCGTCAGCTTGGACTGATTTTTAAGTTGATATAAAACGTAACAGTATGCGGCACAGTGCTGATTCAGAGGTCGGAAACCATAGATTTGAGGGGAAGCTTTCGACATCGCTCGCATTTTCTGGAGATTCGAATGGTTAATCTTTACATTAAGACAGTCCGGTACTACTCACAGGTCACTCGATGAGTCATGGTTTGGACCTCTGAAGCTCTGGATAGCCCGACCACGTCTAGAACGGTAGATAAACTGAATGGCATACGCAATCAAACATATCGCGAGCATAGTGAGTGCAAAGCATCCTGTCAGCAAAATGCCTCAGCAAAAATGCCGCTTTTTGAATACTTTCAATTAGCGTACCTCGAAGGCGCATACGCCTCTGCTCTGGCTGAGAAATTGAGCCAGCAAATGCATTGGCCAAGACCTAAATCCTGATCAGCACAAAGAGTTTTAGGTAGTAGATATATGAGCGACCCCGAGGCATAGTGCTATACAAAACGCTCGCAAAAGGCTATATGAATAAGACAAGCATAAATAACTCACCGAAGAATTATGGCTCGTTGTCCCGTTGATGAGCGACATGTTGAGAGAGTTTGTCTGAACAATGGGGGCGTCGCGTACTGGCTAATACGTGAATGGGAAGTACAGCTGGGAAGGGGGAGAGGAAGAGTAGGGAGTTGAATATGAGTGGGTTAACCAACACAGCTCATCCTTTATGTCGAGCTTCGTGTCTCCGCTTGAAGGAAACGGATCCGTATTCATGGACCCGCGCACCACAGCAGCACAATCTCGATGGGGTTTGAGACCGAAGAAGGGCATATTTCCATGTGACGAACTAACGTAGATCTTTCTCTGTCGGGTAGCCCGCTAACACAACGGATACCATGTTAATACGGGACCCCCGACACTATGCCAAAGCGAAAGCGCCTCATCACGTGACTAATATGAGCCTTTTTGGCCGAGTTGACAAACAATCACCGACTCATGGCCATAATGCTGTCATTTAAAATGGCCAGAAAAATATATACTCTGAAGCCAAATAAGTGGCATGATTTGATTCTGTCCGCCAACCGAAGTCCGGTCAAGTGTGCTTGCGATCATGCGGTAGGCAGATCACCATGTATGCGCTGATTTAGAAGCGCCCTCAAGAGAATTCATTAGCTTGACTTCAGCATCTTGGGTCCGTCAAACTAGATTCATGCTGCCTATGGAGGGCCACCAGAATTGGTATTTTTTCTCTACGCAGCATATGTTTGCATTCAACCTTTCCGTCTGGGATAAGATGAATAGGGCTTGGCATCAGCGCTATCACATACACATGTTCAAACACATCCTATCGTAAACGAATGAAGTGGAGCACCTGCGGCAAATCTGCGACTCATGTCTAGCTTGCTATTACCCTCGGGAAAATCGGGCATCCACGAGCTCACGCAACCCTCTTGTCATGCATGCTAGCGTTGAGCCAGAGGCAATGCCCTTGTACATGTAGAAGTGAAATTAGCAATAGTGACACGAGACTCTTTAGAGTTATAACGATATTGATTTTGAACAAAGAAAGCTACTACCAGGTGTCATGAATATCATACAAATTATCAACAACGAAACAAGACAACAAAAATCCAATAGCAAAAGAACAAACCTGCAACGATGAACTCTCAAAGTAGAACAACCAACTAGACACAAAGATCGAGCCGCCTAGTTCAAACAGCACTCGAATGCCTCCTCTCCCCCGTTTTGGCCGAACTCTTTCGCCTCACTCCTCCGTTGTGTGGCATATACTCGTCATCCGCATCTTCTTCCTCTTCTTCCCCATCTTCTATCCCCCATGTAGTTGGGACTGCACGTCGTCTTCGGGCGGTGCGAACCGTGACAGCCGCATCGCTACTCCCAGAATCGGATTTGCCACTCGTTCCGACTGATTCGGATTTCGCAAGGGGATTTAGGAGGGCAGGCATAGGTGAGTCGGGTGGCGGAGAGGGATCTCGATTAGAAGATGAGGAGCGAGGTTTGGTAGCTGGGAGGGAAATACGCGGAGCAAGGCTTGAGGCGTCTGGAGTCGGTTTTCGCATTTTGCTGTATTTTGCGGAATTGTTAGACGATGCTTTGAGCTGTACAGTGGGCGTGTACTCACGTGTTGAGCTTAGGTTCAGCATAATTGACGCTTTTCCTGGCTCGTCGTTCTCTTCCTCCCGCAACCGCCTCGTCTTCAGATGCCCCAGGTATTGGAGTGAGTCGACCAGAGCCGGCCGTGGGCGTTGGTATAAGTGTCCGGCTCCGAGGTTTGGTCTTGTTGACGGCAGGGGTGCCTATATATCCACCCAAAGCTATGAAAGGTTATGTCATTAATTCAACACGCAACGAAGAATCGAACGAATTTACCCGGCTCATCATCCATGAATGTCTCCTTCTCCTTGAGGGTTTGGGTTACCGGTCGACGTGGCGAATTGGTGACATCCTGCAACTTCGCGGTAGTGGCGATAACACGAGCCTGAGCAGGCTGAAGCGGCTTGAGTCCAATGTTCTCGTTCTGGCCCAGGTCATTCTCGTCACGGACGTCGATAATAGCCCCAACCGACTTGATCGCGTCGTCAGGTTCACTTTCCACGAGCTTCCGCTTACTTCGTTTGGACTCGGAGGAGGAAGCGGACGAAACACTGGAAGGCTTAGATTTCGATTTAATTGTCGGCAGGTGCTCGAAAACCTCGTTCTCCTCCGGGTTGGTCTCAAAGCCAGGATCTACATCGTCCTCTATGGCCGGAACCGCCGCCACCCGAGCCAATAAACCAGACTGTCTCCTAGCCGGCCTTCGAGTCTTGGGTTCTGTTTCAGGTTCCATCTTCATGTATACGGGCGCGGCCACACGATAAGCCCCGGGAGTTGCACGTTGAGTGGCAAGGCGAGCAGGAGGCTCCATTTCGCTATCCGAGCCCTCAGTGTATGAGCTGCGTCGTCTATGTGGTGTCTCGGAGGCTTCGACCAATGAGGCGAATTCAGGCGGACGAGCGACGGAGAGTCGTGTGCTCTGCGTAGGATGGACTGGGCCGGTGATACGGGTGGGGGCTGAAGCTGGACTGCTGGAGGGAGGTGTGGGTATGGACTGCGGAGAAGAGCTGGGCGACTGGGTGGTTGTGAGGATTGCATCCCGAATTATGGCGAGCTGGCGCAAGGCTTCGGCCGTCTAATGGAGTATAGAGAATCAACAGATGCACTAGTATGGATGTATGTATGGCTTACAGCTGCATCGACGAGGGCCACCGTACGCGAGTCGCGCCCCTTTCCATCTCGTTCTCGCTTGACCTGGGCTGCCAGGTTAAGATTCGCGCTACGCAGCCTCAAATTCTCGACTTGAAGTTTTGATATCTGGGCGTTGAGCTCCTCTATTCGGACGGATAGCGTTGAATTGAGTTTAGTGACATGCTTGTTCACGAGGAGATACTTCTTCTTGACTACGCGGGATTAGCCCATGGTATCCGAGTTGGATCAAAGACAAGCACTCACAGTTCTCAAACTCTACAAGTGCATCATTTTGCGCGACATAGGTCCGTGCCTCCCGCCTAGAGGTCATCGCGCTAGCGGTTGTGGTCGTTGCCGTCGATCCCTTGTTCAACATTCACGAAACGGTCACGTGAGATCAAAGCCCTCTCCTCACGTAATGAACCACAAATAAATCCCGCACAATTTGGATGGAGGTTCGCTGGCTGAGCCGCCGAGGCAGCTGCTTCTTCGCTTTCGAGGTGGCAATATGATTCTACATAGCTCTAATGAGTAGCAACGAGCTGACTGTCTGATAAATAGAATTGCTTCGCAATGGAATGGAATGGATTCACGTAGAGCATGCATGCACTCTAATAACCCATGATTCCAGCTATCGCAATGGAAGTGTTGGACTCTCGGGCTAACATAATCATCTTGAAAGAGTACTCTCGTCACGAACTCAGCGTAACTCACATAACGCACATGATGCTGTGCAGCGTGTCGCGCCTTATGCACGTGATTGATGCTTAGCACAGGCACTACAGGGGATTTGGGATTTCGGCCCGTGGATGTCCGGTAGAAGTCTCAGCGCTTGATCCCTGTTTCTGTTTGCG
>JAYRCO010000487.1:0-24237 GCA_037042815.1 Ceratobasidium papillatum
TATGAGGGTTGCACCGTTGAAAATGTCTGGTTGGAATCTCGTAAAACGTAGGAACAGGTTTTGATAACATTTGAA
Source organism: Ceratobasidium papillatum (assembly GCA_037042815.1). NCBI lineage: Eukaryota > Fungi > Basidiomycota > Agaricomycetes > Cantharellales > Ceratobasidiaceae > Ceratobasidium > Ceratobasidium papillatum. Next base: position 76 of record JAYRCO010000487.1, read on the forward strand.
CAGCGTAGTTACATTCGGTTCCACTCGTCACGGGCACTTGTTATACAAGCCAGGAGCTTACGGTAGGTAGCATATAGCAGCTCCCCGCCAGATATATGACTTGAGGGATCCATCGAATGACTACTGATAGAATGACTGGGAGGTTCGAATTTTTAGATTACCCGTTACTTCTTAACTGGTTCGCAGGAAACACACTAAATCCCACACTTACTCAATGGTACGCTGAGGTCATAGAGTTGAAAATTCAGGCGCCGCGTACTTGAGTTTCAGTCTAGCTAATAGACCGTTTTCGAGGGGTTTGTGCACGAAAACATGCTTACGGTGGGATGCAGATTAGTGGTCCCGGCCTCGTTAATAACGCGTGTTATCTAAAAAGCTGTGTCGTTGCCACTGTGACGTACAGTACTTGATTCCGACCCCCACAAGTACTCATCAGGTTGTTTATAACCACTCATATCCTCTGGAGTACCAATGAATAACCAACGAGCTATACCTCTTGAGGCACGCTCCTTAGAATGCTAAATTTGAATCTGCTAACAATCAGGCAAACGAGTCAAATTCGGGCACGCCGCCTGTGCCTTGTCAATACGTAATGATATATATCGAAAATGTTGGATTCCAACGTATTCCTCTTTACCACTCGTACTCATCTATTATAGTTTAACTCAGATTCGTTGCCCCGGATGGATTTATATATGGGTATAACTCAACGTTTAACTCGCCAAAACAGCACCATTCCAATCGAGAAGAAACAGGTTTCGTTGTGCCTAGCCGGCGTCACGCTATTATTACAATTTTCATAACCGTTTGCCAAACAAAGAATCTCAGGGCATCGGCGCCAAAACACCCATCCGAGCACCACGCACGCAGGAGAAGAATTCATCGCATATGGTATGTACAGTTAGAACCGCCTCGTTGAGGCGACTGCAGCTGTACAAATAGAATTTTGATACGATATGTTTGGACTGCATATATAGAAATATGGTGAATAAGCGAGATGAACACCTACGAAGAAATCATTCTTTCTAAAAGGTGCATTCATCTGGCAAAGTACATTCTTGGCCGTGTAATATCTGGGCTAAGGGCGTGGAACCTGATCGGGTATATTCACTAGGGCGAACCTGGATCCATAGGTAGGCAAGCATCCGATCGTCTCCAGGCGGTATATTCCATGCCATACGGGTAGGTCTCCCCTGAGCGGAATGACAACGAGGGAGAATTGGCTATGGTTGCAAGAACATGGGGAAAAGGCCCTAATGCCGAGCTTTTAAAGCAAACAGCCTTGGTGTTTGACGTTTATCTTGTTGACTACCCAATGCCTGACTGATTGTCCCCGTTAGGGAAGTGCTGGCTTCGTTCTCGAAAGTGTCTGATTGAGGTCTCATCAAATGTCGACTCAATTTTTACTCACACTTGAATGGCGTTATATTTGGCCCCACTCGCTGCAAATACTTTCCGTGGAGATCAAGATTTCACGGGGAGTGGGTAGTATATAGTATTTCCTACTGATATCTATGACTTGGGTTCTTCATCAAACCAGACTCATTGGCCGGGAAGTTCAACAGCCTGGATTACCCGTTCTTACTCAACCAGTGCACACACTTTTGAGTAGTCACTCATAAGCGCAGGAAGTGCGCAACTTTTAATTACTTCTGCGCTAAAAGGTTTGACCTAGCAATCCATGTGCTACGGACATGAGTTTCGATCCGGCCAGTAGACTTTTTGCGAAGAATGTATGCACGAGAATGTGCGTATGATTGCGCGCTGATCGGCAGTCTCGGTCTTTATCGTCATCCAGATCACCTTATGGATAACAGTGCATAGCCTTAGCGCTTGCTATATAATGCAGCCACCTGTATGCCGATACATCTGATCCCAACCGTCACCAGCGAACCAACGTTATACGAATATTAACACAGCCTCGATTTGCAATGAACAATCGAGGACCCCTACCTATCGAGGTGTGTCGTTCATAATGTCAAGCCCATGTTTTCTCACATTTATGGTTAGATAAACGAACCGGATTCGGGCACCCCGCCCATACCTTGCCGCTACGTGATGATATACCTCGAGAAGGTTAGACTTCATGAGATTGTGTATCGGCTACTCTCGCTCATTCCTTACAGTTCAACACTCGTACATTTTCTCAGAACAGAAGAGGCACGAGCCAATGGGATGACTGTACAATTCCAATTGAAAAGAAGCAGGTCCCTGCCTGCCTAGCCAACGCCACACCTTTCAGCGAGCTCAAAAACTTTGATGAAATCGTTCGCGCTAGGCCCTTTGTTCACTTGGCGAAGGAAATTCTTCACTGTACCATATTTGGGCTGGATGGTTGGGATCTAGTCGGATATGTCCATACGATCACACCCAAACCTGAGCCCACACCCATGCCCAAGCCCGAGTCCAAATATGCACCCGGGTTCGGGCCCGGACAGCATGAGATATCTATCTGGCACGGCACGGTCCAGGATGAAGATCGAGAAGTTCGGATCATAGATGTCCAAGCTGAGCAGCAGAAAGTGATCGAGGCAGAGCGAGCGGGAGAGGGAGTCTTAGTGATGGTCGCAAGAATTTGGGCAAAGGGCCCCAGCGACCGGTTGTTGAAGCCAAAAGACAAGTGTTGACCCGGTTCACTCTAGTTGGCTAGCGAACTGCTGATTTTTTCATACTTCTTTTCACATCCAATCTATGACGTACATTTTCTTTACATAGATGTGTATATTGGTGTTTTGTAAGGTGCAAACCCACTGCGCTGCTCAAAAACGCATGTTGAATGAAGAATTGATACCGTGGCGACCTTTTTGGTTCCACACTGATCAGAAACAAACACTAGCAAGTCAAAACCAAAATTCTGGGGAGAATTTGACAGCAAACATAGCTCTCTGTGATGCAATTGCATTGAAGACCACGTCTCGCTGAAGGGAGGGACTTTGTACACATGTGCCTTTGATAACCTGTTACAGCTTACTCACATGCTGAGGGCTGACAACCGAGCCATGATGATATCAAGTATTTATACATTTCATTTGACGTGTATGCGAGCATATTTCTGGGCCCAGGAAACACATTAATTCAGCGATAACTGTGTTCATGAGAATACACTCGCGATCGGACGTAGATTGATGGCCTTTGTTTCCATCACGATTGAGGTTACCTGATTGGCAGAAGTGTGTTACGTTTCGTTATAGCTGAGCCACAGTGACGTACTTGCTCCCACCCACTACCGTTTACTTCCTGTTACTCCACTGTTCTGCGTCCATGATGAACAATCAAGGAGTCGTACCTCTAGAGGCATGTCATTGTCAGGATTAAACATGGATTCGCTAACACTCACGACTAGATAAATGAACCAAGCACAGGGACACCACCTGTGTCTTGTCGCTACGTGATGATCTATATTGAACAGGTTAGAAGTTGAATTAAGTTCTTACCTCGTTCTTAATGTTTCGCTTCAGTTCAGCTCACATGCGTATATCCTGAACAGAGGGAGCACGGCCTGGCAAGATTGCACAGTCCCAATTGAAAAGAGCCAGCTTGCATTCTGCCTAGCCGACGCTACACTATTGAGCGGGATCAGTGACTTGGATAAGATCATCAGCGCCAGACAATTCATTTATTTGGCGAAAGATATCCTGCGTCGTGATATAGATGGGCTCAAGGGTTGGGATCTAGTTGGGTATATTCATAAGGTCAAGCCCAAATCCGAGCGCAATTGCGAATCCAGCTTCGTCACGTACTTCAACCTTGACGATGATGAAGGAGATTTGATCATGGTGGCCAGAATCTGGGGAAAGGGGCCTAGTGATCAACTGCTGAAATAGAAAAGTGGTCTGAAGGTGATACATGTTTGATTTTGCAATAGCACAAAGTTTTAACAGCCTTCCATTTTCAATTAGAAATACGTTCTGTCTTTCTAATTCAAGTCGCGTGCCACAATGGAAATCTAGGGGATATCAGCATTCGAATAGTATGGTGAAAACGGACTGCTGCCAAGCGCAGATTCTTGGCAATCAGAATTGCGGTTGCAATTGCAAGGAGCAGAGAACTCAAGATCGGCTCCTGCTGGTATGCACAAGTTAAATTCCGGCACGATACAGCCAATACGGCCAGCGCAATGGTTAGGAAGGCCAGTGATCTAATAACGGTTATTGCCTATTGTAATCGGCACGCATAGATTCTGGTGTCTCGTGATAGTGCTATTTCGGGCGAGAATTAACCCAGCCGGATGCTGTTTGGTGATGTGGCGGTAATGTATAGTCGTGCGATCGTCAGGATATATTGAAGATCGGCCCTACGCTGGAACCTTGGTTTTTCCTGGTCTTTGTTTGCCTAAATTATGAGACTAGTATATATACCCCTGTTCCCTCTCCATTCTCTCTTTCTACCCCACCACAGTAGACATTCACTTCTCACCGGTGAAGAATAGAACCGGACACATCATTTTGAGCTTAACCACCCTGTGTACTCCATTTGGTATGCTCGTTTGCAGCTATGAATAATCAAGGAGCAAAGGTAACTCTACTAGTTCAATTGAAGCACGGAAAGCTATTAAGACATGCTTGATTTCAGATAAATCAAACTGGTTCCACCACACCAGGTGTGCCTTCGCGCTATGTGCTGATCCACTTAAAAGATGTAAGCGGTATTTTTATTCCCACAGTGGCTGTTACTTACATATTCTAGCTCGATTGGGTTCGACTCGATGAAGAAAATATGAGTGTATTAACCAACTCAGTTACTCCAATTGAAGAAGAACAAGTTTCGGCTCAGCCGCTGCACGTCAAGCGTATGTGCGAATACGACGACGTTGACGCTATTGTTCGGGCTGGGCAGTTCCTTACTCTCACCAAGCGGGTTCTTCAACGTCATATACACTATCTCGAGGGATGTGACCTGGTGGGCCAATTGTACATGGAGTACTGGACTGCTGGAATGATTCATTGTTGCGAGAATTTGGGAGAAAAGGCGCGAAGATCGGTTGTTTCAAACCTAATTACACTTGCCGATAAAAGAATTGAGTTGCTCGATCTTTCCACACCACCCCGTATATTATTGATAGACGGATCATGTATATCCAAAATTGATTCTTTCAGTGCTTCTCATTTACAAAAATCAGAGACGAGGCGGCGTGACAGATGGGTAATTCAAGGGGGTAAAATAGCCTTGAAATAGATTCTACGTAATGAATAATTCTTGCAAAGGTGTATGAAAGCTTATTCCGAGCCGTGTAAGCTTGATTTATCTCAAACGGATACGTTGTTGCTGAGATACGAGCCTCGCAAAACCCGGGTTTTGGTCAGATCTCGTTCAAACTACAGAAGGTCGTTATGAAACCTCGAATTTGTGAGGCTCATATCTCGGCCATCACATATCCATTCTGAGCGGTCTTAAGCTTAGAGAGTTTGAAATGAGCTTCTATACTCCTTTGGAAGGTTATCCATTATGTAGAATCTACTTTCAGGCTGTGCTGTTACTCCCCCTGATTACCCCTCCGTAGCACAGGCCCATCTATGTGAGTAGCTCCAGTTGCTTATGTATATCAAACGTTACAGCAATTAGGAATGTTTACACATAATCCGCTTAAATAATAATATCTGCCTATATGCGGTGTAGTGTGGAAAATTTGAGTGACTCGATCACTCTACCCGGACCCAAGTCTGCGTTTGACATTCATATGTTATCTTGATTTAATTCACCGTACCTTGGATAAATTTGGGGTTGAGAGCGCTGGATGCTCATACAGCGACCATGCTGAGCCTTTTAATCTGCTGGTTGCTTCCTCCGCAAGTCGTGGGACTGTTTGCAGATGTGAGGATAGTGTGCTTTGTGACAGGGGACCCCTTGGCATGGCGATCAATTAACGCGTCCATACTGGCTAGCTCCGGTGATCCGCGTTCTTCGGAATACAAAGTACACTACGATCCAAAATCTTCGAGGCGCTGCTATATGAAGTCAGCGGACACAAGGCGCTATTCGGGTACTTCAGCCACACCTTGAATAGGATACATTGCGTCATAGTCGATTTCAGATTTACGTGCAGTCTGCGTCAGCGCATTGACAGGATACTGACGTATTGATCAAACATGCACACAAAGCTCATACGAACCCTAGCCTTTCCTAGCGCACGTATACCTGTAATTACGTCTAGAAATGGATGCCAAAGCGAAAACAAAACTGAACCCATCCTGATCTTTTGATTTATCAAAGACAGGTGGTGTTGTCTGCCGCTGGCTACAGCTACGTCGAGCAATCTGAACAGCGAGCAACGCTTGTGGATGTATCCGATTGATATGTCAGTCTGTCGGTCTAAGGAACCGCGATGACGCAAAGTGCGTATGATACTAAAGTTTAATCTATCTGATTTTCCATCGGGGTTTCCCGCTATCTATTATCTCACAGTAGTCAACTGAATGATGAGGTTCATCTATTCGGGTCGGATGATCCTAAAGTTGGAACAGCCGCGTCGTGTCGTCATTGAACTTCAGGAAGTTGCTGAGTGGAGTTTATGAAGTTCGGCTCCGACACGTACAGATATTTCAAATCACCACACATTCTTTGGTATAAAATCAAGCTCTCCTTACTAGTAAAAAACCATCGCCCCGAAATCCATTCACCATGCTGGTTCTTCGCAAAATCACTCTGACTGCCACCACCGCATTCCTCCTACTCTCTGGCGTTGTTGCCGCCCCCAAACCCTCTTACACTCGGGCTCAGTGTCAAGCGGCAGTAGACAAAGAATGCGGTTTATTGAAACCCGCAAAAGTAGCAATTGAGTGCCAACAACAAGGCTACTATGCCTGCAGTAAGTGTTATATTACAAAAATTGAAGACATGCATTTATTCAGTCTCACGTTTCGACAGGGACCTTTCCCAATAAACACAAGTAAGGTGCATTTGGTAGAAAAAGGTTTTAGGATCGAAGATCTCGGTCAGCCATTGTCGGGATTCAATTGTATACCTCCAGCAGCACACAGATGACATAGGTCAATTTCTTTGTATTGAATTTTAGTAAGAGGCTACGGGAGGAGCCGGTCCGAGACAGTGAAAGAATCTCTCAAGGTGCTGGCAGATCAACGTTGCGGTTTGAGTGACCTTGTGGCTGAGTAAGTATTAGTTAGTAAGAGACTTCGAGTTACCTGCGTTTAGTAGGGGTCTGAGAACGGGTGAGTATATGAGACAGATATTCGTACTACTAGAACCTATCAGCCACCATGCTCATATCGTTCTCCTTCCATCGAAGTCAGTGTTGTCAAAGACTCAACATTTAAGATACGGAGCGCGTGCTCAATACCGCCCTAAGAATAGCCATGTATGTCAATCTAGCTACGGCATGGTCCTTTTTCCTATGACGGGGTGCAGCACAATCTCGTTCTATACATCTTTTGAGTCACTGATTGACCATTCTCAAACAAAAATTCGTCATTGGACACCTCTAACTTCGTTTTGTTGTTGGGCATAGCCCCCTGCTGTAAGCATACACATCTTTTCCCCCGAAAATTCTAAGTTAACTGGTTTCTATGCGTGGACTTGCATGCTTCAGATAATGTGATCAAAAAGGAAATGACTTAAATATATCTATGTTTTCTGCACACTGACTTAGGGCCGACGCTTTCTTGCGCTGTTAGTCGCTTCGCGTATAGTAGGTCGTAATGTAATAAATAGCCTGTATAGAAAACATATGAATACATAACATAATCGGTGATTGTTCTCCGTCGGTACGACCGGTAAGAGTGGGGGACGCGAGCGCGCCGCAGGCGCGCGCAAGCGTGACCGGCCACCTCGAGCAGCGAGTGAGACTCGCGGGTCGGGTGGGTCCCAACGGAGGCCAAAGGCCGACTAGATGAGTGCGCCGTTCGGTGCAGGGAAAGGAGGGCGGGACAAAAACGCGCACAAAAAGGTGCGCGTAAAAAGGACGACGTGGTTAGGAGGAGTCCGAACGATCCTCGCTTCCGCTAGCGCTCGTCAGTATGTTAAGCGCTCGGATTCGCGCCGGGCTAATCCTTCCGTCAGTATTACCCGTGCCCCTCCGCCAGCTCCGGTGCACGGCTCCACAGTGGCCCCAAATGTATGAATGTATATACTAAGTTGAAGGCCCAGCGCCAGCTCATATGTTAAAATTTCTCAGCCTGCCTAGGCTTCGTGAATACCATTGGGAGTGCAGGGGTCAGCAAGGGCGGCGGGCGCCCGGCCTGATCCCAACGCACGACACGATTTGAAACACCCCAGCAGGGCTCACGTGTATGTAATGGGGCTGAAATACACAATGTATAGTATGGTTTTAGAAAGTGACTCTAAGTGGGAATAAAATCGACGCGTGACAATGAGTACAGTAGTAGTAAAGCATAAGCACCCCGCTTTCGCGCGCTCATCACGTGACATTCTGTGCGTTACGGCGTTTTCCTAGTCTCCACAAGCTTTGTCTCATTAGTTCCTGTGTGGGCAAGTAAGCCAGTCAAACGTGGTGTGTTATGATTGGTATACAGTTATAGGAGCTCGTGGCCATACTGCCGGCTACGCCCCCTCGAATGACCAGCTTCTGGGCGGACGACCATCATACTTCACTCAACAAAGCTAGTGACTAGACAGAACCACGCCTGTGAGGGTCGGCTCATGATCAAGTTATAAAAATTAGGGGCCTTTGATCCTTCTTACCAGACTATTCATGATCTCACTTTCACGGTTGTTAGAATTGAGTAGAGGTAGTACCCTGGAGTCGTGTGGTCAACACGTGGGCTGGGGATCCAATCCCTTGGGCATTGCCCTTGATGGCTTTCGGCTCCGGGAATCATCCAAGGTTCCGATCTGCTTGTCTATGCCAAGAAAGACGATACACTTGGGTTAAGTTACCCTACCTTCCCACAGGATCCAGGTCAGCTTAAATGTAGCAAATCACACTCTTTGTCTCTTGCTGCTATCGACAATGACCCGCCCGTACTACGATGACGAGACCGAGGGTATGGTTTATATGGTCACGCCTGGCGTAGACGACGACGATAATGACATGCATCATGGACCATATAACGATTCGGACATGGACACTGTATCGAGTGCGAGTACTCAGCGGACGACGAGCACCATTACGTCGGATGAGATTGGAGGTACGTTCTGCGTTCACCGTTGTTTTTTAAGAACAATTGATATATTTTCTTTTTGGCAGATTACTTTCGAGAAGCCCATGGACGAATGTATCCTCTGGACGAAAACTTGCCACTCACCTATCCAGCCGACGAGATAGAGCTAAGACGACATCAGATGCAACATATTGTTCTGAAGGCCCTCGTTCATGGGAATTATACTGGACCAGTGCAACATGTACTTCGGCCGCGCGCGGATGGTTCGAGGCCGAGGATACTGGATATTCGGACATGCGATGGAACGTGGTGAGTGTATTGTTACGACACGTTGAGTGCTCAACCTAACTACTCCACCTTTCTCCATAATTCTAATCTTCCCTCCGCCGACGACTTCTAACCAAATCCATATCCTACGCCCTTTCCCTGCCCGTTCCGTTTCCTTCTGCCACTGATGTCCTTCCCTACCTCCGACTTCTAATCCGTGCATCTCTCAACGTTGGACGCGCCACAGGGCCCAGGAAATGGCAACAGAATTTCCTCACTGCGACATCACATCCGTTGACATTGCGCCCATCACAACGCACGTACCTAGATCCAACATCTCCTTCGAAATCTACGATCTCTATGCGGGTGTAGCCGAATCGGACGAGACATTTGATTATATTTCGTGTAGGCATGTGATGCTGGCTGTACGTCTCGTTCTCCTCGTATTCCAGATTTTGGTGATGTGTTGACGATCCGATGGCGCAGGTAAAAGAATATGATCGGCTTCTTTTCGACCTCTATCGGGTCCTTCGCCCAGGCGGGCTCTTGTCGGTCTGCGAAGTCGATAGTCGTCTATATGAAGTTGATAATCCACCATTCACCACACCCGTATACAAGTCTTTCCCTCACCTATCCCGTGGGGTTGACATAATAAGGACAGCGATAACAAACCAAGGGATCGACCTGGACGCGATATATCATGTTGGAGAGTGGTTGAGGCCTGGGAGTGAGTGGTGGAAACGGATGGGGGAGAAATACCAGTGCGTAGCTCTCTGTTTTCTGTGTGCGATGAGAATAATTGATCAAGAGAACAGAATTCCCACCTCTCGAGTCGCAGAAGCATCTTCCGGATTCCATCCCGTCAATTCCCAGGTTGTCTTATTGCCAGCAGGGACCTGGCACCCTGATCCTTCCGTCTCGCAAGTCGGGGGTCTCCTTAGCCGGATGTGGCAACTGGCTTGGCGTCAACTTGAAGGGATGCTAGCGGAAGATGGGCTGGGAGAAGATGAAGCGAAAAAAGTCAGCAGGATGTGTATTGAAGAGTTGGTTCGGGCGAACGAGTTAGGTGTTAGGAGTTTGGGAAAATATTGGATGTGGTGGGGACTCAAGCAGGGGAGGGATGGGCGAGAGGGAAAGAGGTAGGAACTGTAGCAGGAACGGCTGATTGGATGGAGTGTGAGGTGAAAAAGGGGGCTTTGGGATCAATATAGATCTAGAGGAACATGGGCAGGCCCTCTCGCTTTGAATCTTATCGGATATACCAAATATGAGCATATTACCTAATACGCCGGATTGAGCAGTCGTGTGGTAGTCCGAGTCAAGAGTCGGGAAGTACACATCCAGGAAGCGAGCTTATTGGACTGGGAATAAAAATTTAGATTTCAAGATAGGAGATGACGGAAGACTGAAGCGTAGCATCTGGAGCCAAAGCCAGAAAATATTCACAAATGCAGCAGGCTGAAGCGGGGCTAGAGATCCATCGCCATAGCATTCAAGAAGGCGCGTGCGTCGGCCTACACGAGAGAGGGAACAAGAACGTAGAAGACGGAAGGGAGGGAACCCGAAACTCCCTCTCTAATCGAGCCTTTATATACCCTGGCAGCTGATAGGAAAACTATCGCACGTGAGGCGAGATGAAATGGATGATGCTTCCATTCCTCACGGTTAGTGGCGCTTCTGTGCCGGAGCCGAAACTGAGGGGATGAAATTTCAAACTCAGATAACGTGGATCGGGGACCACACGCTGTCTTTTATCCGGGTCTAGGCCATAACTTATCGATTAGATATTTGCGCGGTATAGCAGCATGAACATGCCCTCCCTAAACTACTAGCGTAGTTCATCTCCTCTTTGACTGATGATGGCCAAGAGCACCAATACACCAAAATACATACATACTGGGTGTCTACGTGAACAGATTCATGAGCGAGCGAGTAATGCTAGCGAGTAGTTCAATTTATGTCAAAGTATTAATCCTCTCCTTTACACCATTCCTTAACTTGGCCCACATTTGGCCCGCCACGCACCACCTGGTCGGACTAATTAGTCAGCAATCAATTTGGTGGTGTGACACTGTCGCGATTGATCGGCTTCCACAAAGCACCCTCACCACCACCAGCTCTCCTAACTACAAACTGACATACGATCTCGCCTGACTTCACAAAAGGGCTCCAAAATATCTCAGGCTGCTTATAATATTCGTATGAGTGCGAAACGGAAGTCCGCTCGCTCTGGTCCGGTTGGCCACAGTTGCCTAACCTGTAGGCAAAGGTCAGGTCTTTGAAGTTTCATCTTGCGGAACTTTGCCGGCATTGATTTGAGGTGCTCTAGATGCAAAAAATGCGACAAAGCCCGACCGATATGCGAAAGGTGTGCTGTTGGAGGATTTGTTTGCTTGGGTTACGACAACACTGGAGAAAGCTCTGCGAGCTCGGGCTTGGAAAGATATACTAGCGTTCTCAGATTCTCGGAGAACGCACACGACTCTAGTACTATCTCATTCTCACATGCGCCGACTTCAAATACTTCTGCTGAGCTGTCCTCTTCTGCCGTTGAATACTCAAATACCATAACCCCTGATGAGGAACGCAATGTGTCTCAGCTCCCCGGCATGAGCTACTCTGACGAACTTAATAATCCTGCTCATCTTGATATCTATACACCACAACCTTCAAAGTCTCAAAATATTCGAGTCACTTCAGTGGAAGTAATATCATCTCCCGGTAACACCCCCTCCCAGCACGACTATCATCCCGGGTCTTCCCAGTGCTGGCACCGAGACCTCATCTGTCGCAATCTTCGGGAGTTCTCGACATTCATGCTCGGTGGTTGGGGTCCATCTGGGGGGTATCGTCCCCCTGTCCGTCACTTTCGCGCACTGAATGATAGTACGAATACCAAGAGACATAGTATGTACCCGGTATTGTCAGGAGGTGATGTCGAGAGAGAAGATATTGTTTGGATAAGGTGTGCTTGCTTCGGCAATCAATACAATTTGTAGTCGCTGTTGTTTAGAATCTATCCTTGAAACTCTATCCTCTGCCGTGTATTATCATTCCGATTTGAGCGCCGCATCATGATACTTCTTCTGTCAATTGTACATAATTATTCTATTGCTATTGTCAGACAACTGCTTATAACCAGAAGATAATATTAGGGTCATCTGCAATTACTCTGGCTAAAAGGATCTTACGATCTGGCTAAATGATATGTAGGCTATCGCCGAAAATAGATTGTTCATCGCAGACATTACCACTCTCCGATAATATCACACGCGTATCTGACAATAGTTCCGCCTGTCTTCAGCATCCTTAGGCCAAGAATAAGCGCAAAATGATAATATGAGGTAAGCCACAATAGCTCTATTGGCGTTCAATATCGTCAAACAGGTAATTGGTACAGGAATGATATTACGAGGACAGCCCAAGATTGATACACTAAAAATACCGCTTATACACTTTCCGTAATCTAATCTAGCTTACCTGGCTGGGTATCCTCATTTTCTTGCATTGTCGTGACGGTTGAACGATAATATGCGCCAAATGTCCGGACTTTACACTCCTGGTATATCTATCCGCTTCCTGGTTAGATGATACTCCTACCCACGTAGGGAATAGTTTCTGGACCATGAGTACTATCCGATGTACCAATTTGATTTCAACCAGATGATATTTCTTGCGTGTATAGTATTCTCCTGACCCTCTCTTCGAAATGATGATACAGCTGGTATCTGTGTTGATTCCGATAATCTACAGACCGTCTCCTTGCTCTGGTTTATCTAATACCTATGAAGGTAGGACTTTTGGTTGTACATTATCATTTGCGAATATCGTCAATTCAGCTCGAAGACCTTACATCGATTGTTATCCTATCGACGCTTCAGCTTCCATTGTTCGAAGGTCATGATAGACCTGACTATCCCATCTATGAAAAACCTTTCTTGCTATCGTTCCGGTACGTGAATATTGTCATCTGTCATCGATATTTCGGTCTCTAGGGTATCAGATTTGCTTGGTCTTATATGCTTCGCTTTGCCGATTCTAGCGTATAATACTGGTGACGGTCTTCGCATATGTTATATAAAAGGGGTTCTTCGCGGGCATGTCTCAGGTACACCGTACTGCTAACTTATATACCGCCATACCATTCCAACCTCGTAATGCACTTATGTCGTTACCGTCGTCAATTCTCCCCTTATCATTGATCATTCTTGGACTCGCTATATATGCTGACAATACCCTGTTAGTATCATCAATATCGTGGCTCGATTGACGGTTACGACTTCTATGACAAAACGTAGCCTATATGGTCATCTCGCACAGCAGGTATTGTGTTCCCACGAATCCGGCTTTTCTGTCTACTTTTACTCTACGTATTACTGACAGTATCCTCACGCTGACCAGATTTAGGGAACATTCTCATGGAATTATCATGGCCGGAATCTCCGTTCAAGGTTTAAGTAGAACTGACAGTACGTAGCCGTTATGGTCTTCTTGCGCCGCAACCATTGCTCTCATGCTGTTTTGACAGTATTGTCAGATTTATCAGCCACTATTATCGAACTCTCTAGGTTCTGATGATAGTCTATCTGTATTGTCATTTCTGCAATACATCTACCCACCAATTTGCTGCTTTAAAATTTCAGCTTGGCATATGTTGCTCTTACGTGCATATTCGCACGTTCATTGACAATACTTCTTTCAGTGCGGCATCTGACCTCGCCGCTGATATACTGGCACTTCCGAAGTGACCTACTGTATCACAAGAGAGCCGCTGTAGGCAGTTTGATTATACACTCGGTAACTCATAACCATCAAGCGACAACGCGCAACGGTTTGACCACTCTATCTTACTTATGTTTGCCTGATTATGTAATAGAATATCTCATTCGGGCTAACCCTTTACATGAGCAAAACTACATTTATGGGGACTGAGCTGGGGTATCACATGGCATACCATCGATGATGCGCTCGACAAAAGCAGAAGAGCCAGACGACGCAGAAGAGGATCTTGGGAAGTAGGCTGCACGAGTCGATGGGGATGGTGCTGAAAGTGGAAAGGTAGGTGACTCGCTTCCGCTACGTGGGAGAGACGGATTGAAAATTGAGGAGGGCGAAGTTCGAGGCAAGGGGGACGGGCCGTCGGCCAATCCCACATCAAGTAGAGATGTTGGGTTATCGCTCGATTGGGGTCCGCTACTGGCAACACGATCTGTTTTAGACTGATTGCGGACGTCGAGTTTGGCCGGAGCTGTCGCGACCGTGGCACCACGCGAAGATAGAATTAATCCTGTATATACCTACTCCCGGCATTAGCATCACCAGTTCACCCCAAAATGTGAAATATGAATTATATCACCTTTTTCTTCCGTTGGGTTAATGAAGCGACGAGAGGTCCTTTCGGGGAGATCTGCGTTGGGAAAATTGGTCAAAAGATCGCTGGCACATAGGCATCATCTAGAGATGCGTAGATATCTCACCTGAGAGCTAATGCAACCCGGAACATCATTACCGCCGTGGCGGCCATAGTTATTCTCTTCGACCGGACACTCCGCACATGAGCGTACGAACTCATCGACATCGCAGCTTAAATTATCGATAAACTTTTTCTTGGTTCAAATTGATGGTTATGCGCACAAGATAGATCGTACTTGCCTGACCATATCCATCCTCCTCGAAGAGCCAATCCTCCCAGCCCTCGCACAACGCACGCATGGCCGCGTCGTTTTTGATTGAACCCCCGATTTCCGTGCGTGCTTCAACACTTTGCGAGTCCATTATAGCCTAGACAGTACTCTCGGTACGAACTCTAATCAGGTAAGGAGTCAGGTAGGCAATAGACTCACCACACCACTACTGCAAGGCTTCGAACACACTCAGTCTGTTTTGCGGCCGTTCTGCGACCAGTTATGGGGGGAGTCGAGGAGGGAGTCAAGGAGAGAGTCAAGGAGGAAGGGCGAGCTAACAACGCGGTAGGCACGTGTATTCCCTGACAGGGATCGGTGAGATCTCCATCGGGAGGATGTCGAGTGATCATCCACCAGTAGTATAGTTCCCGAATAAAATACTAGAATTAATCAATGCGGTTATTTAAGAGTACATCTTCTGCTCGAAATATCAACGGGTTCAGTTTTCGCCGCTCTAACGGACTCTCCATGTTGCTCACCTAATACGTTTGCCTTTAACCAATTTTCCGCCCACTTCAAGCCTACCACGTCATCCTTTGATCCCCGGATAGTCAGAGACCCATATTCTAGTAGTATGAAAGTATTTTGACTTACCTCGAGGTGTATACGACAAGCACTGAACATCCTCCGTGCTAGTTCAGAGAAGAAAGCGCTTCTTTTGCAAGCGTATGCCTTCATCCCCGGACTTAGCTGCCCATGCTGAGCCTTCCACTCCCACACCTCTTGGTGACTTTGAAAGGACCGAATGCTCATTATCATCTCGCGCTTAACGAGTATGAGTTGCTCGTCCCATCGCTTGAAACGCTCCCTCGACCGAAACCACTCGGTTTTCAGAGCTAAGCAAGGGATTGACCGTGTTGTACTTGTCTGTAATGTTATTTGCACTTACCATCGACCTCCCAATCACCGCTTTTATTGGGAGCACCACTGCTTCTCCATATCCAAGGCATTGTGCTTTCACCGTGGCCAGTGCTCTGAGCGTACTCTTCGAAATAGGATTTTAAGGGTACCAGGTGCTCCACCTTAAGATCCTCGTATTTTTCGAGGTCGGCTTCAGTCGGGCCAAGCTTTAGAAGTGCGCTGCGTGAGTTGAGGTAGCGCCAGCGAGTTTTTTTAATCTTCTTGGTGTGCGCCTGAATCGCGGTTTCAGCTCGAGTGATCGCAATTTGTCCACTTAACTGAGTCTTCTTATACTTAATCGCCACCGCCTTCCCCCCCAGCAGGCGCTTGACCGAAGCGAGAGCGTCCGTGCATGTTCCGCGACGGAGCTTCATCTCTAAGTCTGCGAGCGTCGAAAATCCTGCCTCGGCCAGGGTAGCCATTTGGTATGACGATGGCAGCCCAAGATCTACTGGTTCGGCCCATTCGCCGTCTTCTCCACCAAACTCTAAAAGGCGAGGGCTGTCCGGCTCTCCGATTTCGGGCATGTACGACGCTCGTTTCTCGAAAAACGCATCAATGCGATCGCGCAGAGCTATGCGCTTCGAATTGATTGCGTTAGCTTGCCGTGGTGTGAGGTTTGGCCCAAGTTCTTCGCCTTCATCTTTGAGTCTTTGACTGAAGCCAGGTTAACGCTTTTAGCGTAGGCAAATGACACGTTGGAAGCAACTTACACACTGTGCTCTAGTTCAATACCGTCCGCCACCCATCGAACCGCCCCACCTCGTCGGCCCGCAGTGCGGGCAGTTTTTGATTCATTCTCGCGCTCTTCCTGTAGTGTCTCGTGATATCCACCTACAATATTATCATCGGTTGTTAAGCTTGAAAATACTATGTAAGATATTGACGCACCTGCCAGTACCGGGTCCATCAACGGAGTCGTCCAATTCCCATCGTTATTCAGGTCGACCGGCTCTATTGATTCTTTCTCCCACTCGCGAAGCTTCTTTGCGGGAAGACTAGAAGTAGTGCCCTCGTGGTTCTTCAGCTCACGATTTCGCGATTTTTTTGCGTCTCGGAATCTCGCCGGTAGCGTGGTGTCTAAAATATCACATTTAAATGAATAGTCTCAGATAAAAAGATCTGGACGTACGCATTTCAGTCGCCTTAACAAAGCCCCAATCACAGGCAACGTTGTTCACAGTGTCCGTACGCTGACCGTGTCCTTGTTCCGATGTACTCCCCGAGTGCTCGTTGAAGTGGGCCCAAACTCTTTCGGGACCTTCGCCTTCCATCCGCCCCACAAACTCTTTATGATCGAGAGACCAAAGGATCCAACAAACGCGATGATGGCCGAGGAGATGCCATTTTGGAATGGCACCGGTAAGATCCATACCGTCCGGGATCTGGTAGAGCGGGGGAAGGTTTTTCTTACGGCGATCAAAGTTAACCCGCCAATGGCACCATATATCATAAGTCATACCAACGGGAAGTAAACCGTGCGCCGTGAGATATTTGTACATTGAAGCGAAGGCGTAATCGCAATATATTTGCCTATATCCTCGTTTCAGTATCATACAGCAGACGGAGAATAAACAATACTGCATACCGTTCGCCTTTAAAAAAATCGACCATCCCTCGAGGGGCTACGCAGCTATGGCTGGTACAAGTAAATGCACCTACTCCGGTAACATCTCGACCCGCCGATTTAACAGAGTTGTCCTTTCCGGCCTTGTGATTATCACATGTCGGCTTCTCCTACAAAGCTGTTGGTTAAGATGCCAGAATTTGTAATAAATGAATCAATACTAACCTCGGACTTCTTGGGCTCTGGATGCGTCGCGACCCATTCTTTGTAAGGCTCTTTGGGAGGGAAATATGCCAGGCCGTCTGAAAAACAAATGTCCCCAGCGTCGGCCTTCTTGTTTTTCCGGTACATACGAAAGTTCCCGTCATAACTATAGTATGCGCGAAAGAATCCTCTGTTATTTGTAACGTCGTTAGTATTGTAGATTTGATAAAGCAATCAATAATCGCACCTTTCGTCTTCGGGAACTTCATCCATCGAGAAGTTGAATTCGGGTCGCGGGCATGCGACACAGTCAAAGGCCTGATCGCCCGGGTGCGCCTCCAAGCGAGGATGTGGTTGAAACATGTGCCCCGCTCGACGCAGCTTGATAACATAAAGATACTTGCGGTACGTAGTTAACAGCTCACGATAGCGATCATCTACGTCGTCCGGAAACCCTGGTTTAGTGGCTCGCTCCATGACCGAATTGATCTTGTGGCCGGAAGTTCGGCCAACGGTATTGAATATGTCGTAGAGATCCAGCATATGAGTGGTAAACGCAGTTTCTGGGCGGCGATCGGAGCAAGGGAAAAGACCTGCAGCTAACAGCTGAAGTGATTTGGATGGAGCATCGGGGTGCTGGCAGTATCGAACCCGAATGTCGGTATAACCGTCTATATTACCGACTAGGAGTTTGGAAGGGGTTTCGTTGAGGCTACACGCCATGGCACGATGTCCCAGATTCAATACAAGCCCAAGATCCGCTAGGGAACTATTAGTCCAATAGGAGCCGTTCCATAGCTGAGGACGATGAGTCGGCTGAAACCGGTGCGATTTCACCAAACACGAAGCACAGGATAGACAGTGGCCTAGACAAAAGGTGCAACGATAGAGCTGATCGGCAGCAGCTTCACAAGAGTCGCATCGCATGTCTTCAGGGGGGGACTCGCGATCATACATAGTCTGAGTGTATGAGTCGCTGTGGAATAGAAGCCACTCTCGTAGCCAGAAGTTTGGTGTCTAGTATAAAGCTATCGGTTTAGTTGCTCAGCCAGCGTTTGCGACAATATACACCCACTTTTCGCTGGGGACTGTTATCTTTTTTACCTCCAGTCTCATGTTCAATATCGCTCACAACATCGTCAAAGCCCCTCATCCAATCGTCAAACATCCCATCGCATTCCTCAGTATCGCCTCGGTCGTCTTCCTGTTCACTGATGTCCGGAAGAGAACCGAGGTTACGAGACCTCAACGAGCCCTTAACCTGAAACTCAATCGATTTGGGAGCTTTCTTTTGCCGCTTAGTAGGTTTTGTCTTGGTTGGTGGCTGACTGTTTAGTGGATTCTCGATTTCGACCGTAACTGCTGGCCAGCCAGCGCCTTCGAAGGTGCAACGAGATTTCTTGGACTCAGAGCGACTACGCTTGGAGGACATGCCTACAGTAAGCTCGAGAATAGATATAAATAAATAGAGGGATGAGCTCTGTCTGGGGTATCGTGTTGCGCTGGTTGGGGCAATGCCGCGTGAACTGGCATGGTGTATTGAAATTACGCAATTCGCTTTTATCGTCATTCCGTTTGAGTAAATTTTCATTTCTAGGCCAAATGACAGAACTAAGCAACTCGACCTTATCATTATGTACATCATACATGGCGGATCACGCGCATATACTAGAGCTATTAGAATTCCACACGGTCGAGCGGTGATTGTTGAGGCGCAACGACTCTTCCTCCTCCTTCATACTTCCCCCTCCTAACCCCCCGTGTCTCTTGCCTCGGATATATGCCGGCAAAAAACAAACCGGTATATTCATATCCACTCGGAACCATGTACCGCGTGCGCGTCGATTTGACTCAAGCATAATCACGCAACACACAGGTTGGGGTAAGTTCAAACTCAGCTTAGGTTTTTGGAGTTTCCTATGCGACCGATCGTCGTCTTCGCTGGAAATGCAAACGATAACCCCATTCGCATGCGCCATTATTTGAGCAAAACGATTAGCCGATGCTCATCAGCTGAAAGATGGGCATGATGACGACGCGTGAGTAGCGTAGGATTTGCGCCTCTTCGTCTACCCGGATTCAATGCATGTACTTCCTCAGACGTCATGCGGTCTTGGCCGTGGGAGTACGGGAGACAGCGCCGGGCCGTCCGAATAGATCTACTAATGGGAGAGAATGATGTACCTGAAGTGAAGAACGAGCAACAGAGCGTCGGACGAAGAGTGAACAGCCTGAAGGCTGGAGATCGCAAGTTTTATTAGCATATATCTATCCAACACGAGGATAGCTCAATACATCTAGCGTTTGTGATGCGCGGCATGTGCGTAGACGGAGTAGTTCAAACTCGCAAGACGAGGTTTGCCGAATTGACGCATACCTGACTTTCTCCGCATATCTAACATTCGTCAAGGCTAGACGTTGCAGCCCATATAGCTATACCAGATACGTATATTAAGCTAGACATAAAGTACTGAAAATTCGCGTGGCAGCTAAGTAATTGCGTCAACGCGTGTAGCTTAGGCGACAGTAGCTCTACGTGCTGCCTACATCCAACAAGTTATTGAGCTGAACATGCGACTTCAATTCTGCTTGGAACGGCACCTAAGAGAATCTTCGGAGCAGCCTTGGGTACAGTTTTATGCTCGCCTGAGTCTCGGCCTTGTTGTCGTGGGGCATCCTACACGCATACATGCACCAGGAACGAGCAAAGAACTACGGAAGTTCAGCGTGTGTGAAGGCATTCTCGGCAGAGTGCATCATATCAAACGCTAAGGATTGGTGTTGTGGGGTACACTTCGCTTTTCAGGAACAAGCGTGTACCTGAGAGTTTGTTCAGAAATCCGGTGAGTCTGCCGCATGCTTAAACCGGTTCCCGATAAATGGATTGTTATCCATGACGGTTCGATCGCAGCTGATAATGGGGCTCTGGTCATGTGTATGCGGGGTCGATGCCTGAATATTTTCGTCTTTGGATATGGGCGAGATCCACAGACCCGCTGAAGACGATGATGATACGATAAGGCATCACATGCTACGTAAAACAGCGTTTCTGGGATTCGATGCGTGCGGGACTTTACAGATCGGTCGCTTTCCCAGTTGGGTTGCTGATCAAGATGATAATACGACATACTTAAGTTGGCAAGGCTAGCTGGACGATAAGTACACCCCCCCCCCTCTGCCGAGTGTTTCCTTTCAGCATCGCTTGTTCGCGCCTCGCTTTCTTCACTTGTCCTGGCCTGACATGGGGAAGGCGGCCGCTACGTCTCGGAAATCGGCGCGTGCGTCTCCCTACACAAAACCCCCTCGAAGGACGAGCGCCAAGGAGATTGCTGCCTCCAAGGATGTTTCGTACACTCTTTCGCCTGCCGCTGCCCAGTTTCCCGAAGATCTTCAGCAGGAGCACAAACTCTGGCTTAACCCTCACATCAAGCCGTTCCGATCTCATGTCGGACCACGTGGATCCCGCGAGAATAATGCTACGATTTGGTGCCATAATCTTACTGTCGATCATTTTATACCCAAGTTCTTTTCCTCCCCCGACCTCACCGCTGAAGACAAACGCTATTGTGCCGATTATTTTAGCGCTGTAAGTTGTGTTTATCTATTATGTAATCAGATTAGTCATGCTAACAACACACAGAAAATCTACAGCTTCCTCGGCAACCATTCCAAGCGCAAAACCGAAGCTCATGCCTCCGCCCCTCCTCACGTCAAGTCTAAGGCCTTTGGGCACGACGCCTATCGAAAGGCCAACCGCGAAGAACACGATGCCGCCCTAGACGAATATATTGCCTCCAAACACCCCACACTCGTCGGCGTCAAGCTCAAGACCACTGCGATGCGTACGATGTCGAACGAGATGTTCAAGACGATGCCGCTGGAGGTACAGAACCACTGGAAGCAGGTCGCGAAGGATGAGGTTACGGTGCTCCAGGCGGCCGCAAAAATCAATAGTATCGCGGACCGCGAACGGTATGTTTTTTTATTATTTCAATTTTATTCGTATCAGATATATTTATCTAACGTATATTTTTCTCTCAGATACGCGGCATGTATCATAAAGGCGCTGAACAACATCATGATCGAAGCTGGGCAAAAGGCCGACATGCGGTTCGCGATCCAAGTGTTGACCGACAAGGGCAACAACAGTTATAAAATCAACAGGTATGTTCTCAGTTTCGTCCTAACTTATATTTTTCTAACTCAATCGATTCCTAGCTTGGTTTCTACCAACTTGGGCGTGTTTGCCAAGGCTAGCGCCGTGTCACATATCATGACGGCGATTAAGGATTTTGTCGAGGAAGAAATGGGTAAGCACGCGTTGGGTTTCAATCATCACTCGACTTACATTTAATACAGGTGAAGTTGACTTCGAAGGCGAGCCGCCGCCAATAGACGTTATTATTGACTATCTCAACGCTGGCCGGCCGATTGTACCGGAGATCGCCGGCATGGATATCCATCGACTCCGCCGCTTGCTTAGAGCGGTTCTCAACGCTAAGTGGGGTGAGTTTTATCATTAATTCTTCTTATCATTTAATATCTGACGGCCTGTGATGTAGCTCTACAAGGCGGGATTGGTTCGGTTCCGTGGGATGAGATCCGGAAGGCGCGCGATGAGTGGATCGAGACCAAGCGCCTACCTCTTGGGCTTGTGTGGATGGATCCAGGATCCTCGCCTCTCGCGCAGGTACTTTTATTCCTGGAGTGGTTGACTCGGAGCGGAAAAGGCGAGCTATTACCGGGCGAGGATTTCCAGTTCCTCAAGACGAACGCCGGCCCAACCCCCATCGATGCGTCGGAGAGCGAGGAGACTGGCCGCGAGCTCGTCACGGTCAAAGGCCGCCAAGTTTATTACCTCACGTTCGAAAACCACGTTACCAAATGTCACGCTGTTGGTGGCATTCCTGGTATGCGATACTCCAAGTCCGCGATCTCGTACACCAACTTTCTTCAGACGGGTAAAATCCCTGAGAAATCACGAACCTCGCTCGTTGCGCCAGCGGAATGGAACGAGCTGCCATTTGGCCCCGACGTCCCGCCTGCTGTCATCTCCGGCGCCGAGCTAGAGACCCTGGAGTGTCTGGTTGAGATGTTGCCCGAGCGTTTGCGGGATTGACCTCGTGCGCTTGTACGACTCGTGAACGAAATGCAGTTGCATCTACCCGCCTTCGTGAGTTTTTCTCTTTGTAACGCGCAGCCTATATCTGACATTTTCTATTTATCCTAGGATGAGCATGGCCCTTGGAGTGGTCCGGTAGCGCCACCTAAGCTGATCCCTTCGACTCCATGCGGTACTCCGGTCGAGCCCTATTTCGCCCCCGCCATTGGCCCCGATTGCCTTTACAAGTTGTGCACGAGCCCCGAAGGGACCGTTGCGCACTTTGAGTACTGGCAGCACAACCACCGGAAGAGCGACTCGCTTATCCACAAGCCGAGCGGAACCCTTCTGGGTGGCGAACGGGGGACCGTCTGGGTTATTCGCCCCATTGTCAAGCTTTATCTTAACTTCTGCGCTGTCATATACAACCTCTCTTTCCCCGGCGACACCCCCGACGACTACGATCTAACGCGCTTACCTCTTGGCGAGTTTCCTCGCGTGGAAGGATGGTGCGACGCCTGGGCGGATGCGATGCGTGAAACTATCTCAATCCTCCGGCGAACCTCTGACGCGCGTATGCTCGGTCTTCCCCCTGCGAGCGACTCTGATAACGAGTCAAGCGTCCCTCATCTCGACCCTCCTGCCGATAATGCCGACGATCAGCCAAGCCAACCCGTAACATCTGGGACTACGACTCGCGCGTCTCGGACCAAGCATCCTCGGTCTTCCAAGGCAAAGGGGAAAGCACGGGCGAAGGTCGACGGGGACGAGGACGAGGACGAGGGTGAATTCCCCTCGGACGAGGAGAGCGACGAGGATGTACCTGAGCAGGATTTTGATCACATGGACGGGGATAGCGATGTACCGGACGAGGAGGAGGAGGAGGAGGAGGAGGAGGAAGAGAACCGGTTGGATTGGGGTGGGCAGGATGACTCTTTGGGGGCGCCTGGGGCGTCCACGTCGAGCGCCCAGCATTCGATTGAACCACAAGTGGAGCAGACGAAGAAAGGTATGTACAATACCTCTGTTACGGTTTCCCAATGCTTATATTTAATATAGTAGTTCCACGTCCCCGACTCAAAGGCTCTCTTGTTCGGCGCGCTGCACCCTGGATCGATCGCGCTCATGCATTTGGCCCGTTCCTCAAAATCCCCAAGAAGCGGTACGATATACCTGTCAAGTACCCAGCTATCATTGCCGCCTTTTCCAAGGTGGAGCGCGACTGGGCGGACCTCCTCCAAGATTTTGATATGATCATCGGCCATTACACTATGCCTCTCGACGTCGATCTCTCTCCACTTCTTGCGATTCAAGACCCGCCTGCTCGTGTCCTCATCGAATATCTCCTCCGCCGTCGCGCCGCCT
>JAYRCO010000488.1:0-24109 GCA_037042815.1 Ceratobasidium papillatum
TGAACTCAAAGCGCGGGACCGCCAACTACGCCAACTACCTGCCAATTGTGCAGAGCTCCGGAATGGGCAAATCACGCGCAGTAGATGAGCTTGCCCAGCAGGTATTCACGCTGCCATTTTGCCTTCGCCCGGATGGAGACAAAGAAGGTAAGTAGCTTAAGACAAAGGATTGATTGTATACGATAGAAATTGACCTTAAGATGTGTGGTAGGATACCCGAAAGCTGATATAGGCATCTTCGATACGTTGGTGGGTGATACGACCATAAACGGAGTGCGAAGCCGGCAGCGCATGTTTTTCGAGAAGCTTTTTACAACTGTCTACGAAGAACTGAAGAACTGGCCAACGTATCCCTCGCAAGAAAAGCTGGCCAGTGCGTTTCATGAATGGCTGGACGAGAATAGGGCCAAGTTGTATGAGGAGGTACGCAAGCAGGTACGATAACCAGTGTAATTTGTTATATGACACTAACTAGAATCTACATTAGACCGTGAGGGAGATTCTTGATCGGAAGACCCGACCGAAGCTGAAGCCTGAGGTTTCTGGCGGAGATCCGCGCCACTTCTCCAAGCCTTCCACTGGAGACACAGATCCTACATTGCCGCTGGAGCGCGCAGGCGTCTCCGAACCGCAGGGGGGCGATCAGCTCTGCTGGGTCGCGACAAACCCCCAGAAGTCAGACAGCGAGAAGTCTTCTGAGTGGACAGTGGCCAAGGCTCTGGTTGACCTTATCCAGCAGAAGTCGGGAGTTGCACAAGACAACAGGGTAGAGCCACGAAGCCCAGGAAACTCGGGTTTAGGTCAACGCGTTTGGCTATGCGTCTACTTCGATGAGTCGCACACCTTGACTAATAAAGACATCGAGCCTGAAAACCAGGAAACCCAGACAGCCTACCAGATCTTGTGCTGGGCAATCAACAGATTTCGCGCGTTGGATCTGTTCTTCGTGTTCCTGTCCACCAACTCGAGCATCTCCGTGTACTCGCCTCCTACGGAGCTCTTCTGGTCAAACAGAGTGAAGAACGAGACAACACCAGGCGTTCAGGTACCTTTTTGCGAGCTCGTGTTTGACGAGTGGGGTGGTGACAAGTATCTACTACGGGAGAGTCAGCATACGATCGAGTCTGTATGCGAACCAAAGTTTATGATTCGGTTCGGTCGACCGCTGTGAGTGCAGAACTATTCGGGAATGATTTGATCCAAGACTAATATTGGTCCTATGTGGTAGATTTTGGACTCGCTACAAAGGTGGAGACAGCGAAGTCAGGGAAAACATACTGTCGTTCGCCCGAGGGAAACTCTCAGGAAGCAGCATAGATCTGCTGAACGAGGACGGCAAGTTGGCTGTGGCGGGCGTGCGACTAGGACTCTCGTTCGACAGGGCTCGTATCGAAGCTCGGCTGGCGGAGGGTCGGCTGGTAAGAGGACATATGCGTGTTGCTTGGTCGATTCCAGAACACAGGCAATTCATATACGCCGGTGCACCGTCGGAGCCGATACTAGCAGAAGCGGCCGCTCAGCTCATGCATACCAACCACACATGGGAGGAGTTGCCTGATGTGCTCTTCGCATGGTGTAACAATGGGCTGATCCTGAAGGGCGAGCGCGGAGAACTGCTTGCGCGCCTACTACTCACGAAGGCGCATGATCAGGTCATTAGCCCCAGGTGGACCGAGCTTCAATCCCCTCCAGTGTTCACACGACCGATCCTACTAGCGGACTTTCTGGCGGCGCTGTTGGGCGAGGCTAACAAGGACATGGTTATGAAAGCCAAGCCCGATAACGTGGCTAGTGGAGTCGCTCTATCTGACAGCCTTCTCGGTAAAGCGACACTGAACTTTACGCATTGGGCGAAGGCCGGTGACAAGAGCGTGGTGACCGACGACGCGGCCTGGATAGCTCTAGGACGGTGCTTAGCGTGGCAATGCTGCGATGGACAGCCAGAGGTGGACTTGATCACACCGCTGATGCTCCCGTTGAAGGACGCCAAGCTTGGGCGGTATACGGTGTCGGCGATCTTGTGGCAGATAAAGAACAGGTCGGCACCTACGCGAGTGGATATCAGCGCGGAGCGTCTTGGATTCTTCTCGCACTGCTCTCCTGAACAAGCGCCTTCCAGCTTGATCTCATCAGAAGTTGTGAACTCGCGACCGTACCTTACCATCGTTCTCAACCTGGGGGTCTCCGTCGCTAAGTCAAGGACCGGAGGAGCCAAAGCCGATTCAGGAATCACAGACGATGAAGCCAAGCCGGTGCCAGATGGGACTAGAGCTAAACCGAATGTATCAATCTCGCCGGACAAACGGATTTCAAGTCGCAACTCGTCACGGAAATCCATTCACCCACGATACGCGGTTTCGATATCGGGATGCTCACACGAGACTTTCCCTAAACTAGTGTCAGCAACCAATGAGCACAAGTACGCCAGCCTGCTGTCGCCAGGAAACTATGCCACGGATCATGCACGACAGGAGCGGGAGAATCAGGAATCTCTTGTGAGGATGAAACCAGAATGGAAGGAGGGAGACGGCGAACTGGGCTCGTTCACTCAATACCGGACAGACTCAAATCGTCTGAATTGCGTAGTGAATAGGAAACGAGCGAAACGCGCAGTGACAGTGCATGAATATAAAGCGCGTGAAGTTGAAGCTGACGATGGGATGGAGCTAGATGAGGATGCGGAGGAATACCATGCGAGCGAGGATGGAGGCACGGACATCGACATGAGCGAAAGGTGATATAAACCCAACCTGGTGATGCCCTTTTGTGTACGTAGCAGGGATGTTTGAGTCGGTCTGTTGTAGATGGTGAAACTTTATTTTTATTTGTTTTGTCATTTTAATCATACGGGGCAAGAGCCGGTTAGGCTTTGGCACATGGGTGGAGAGCCCAGTCGTTGGCGGGAGAGCTTCTCAAGTTCAGAAAATATGTGAAGGTAGAACGGTGTGGTGTAAAATCGGGTAAAATACCAAATGGATATGAATCCGCTCTATAAACCTAGCTACCGCGCGGAATTCATCCTATACCCTCTCTCCCATTCGGCGTGAACTGGAAATTGCCCATATGAAGTCCAAAACGACCTATTGAATCATGAAATGGGTTATCTGCCAGATAGCATCGCTTCGAAATCCTAGTGAGCGCACTTAGAAGATTATTTCCTATATCCTTAAGCTTTCCTGTCATTTTCTCCATTGCTTTCTCCATTGCTTCTTCCACTCGCCGTTTAATATAAGCCTGGTCAGGTCAAGGTGTGTTTGTTTGTCATAGCTGAAAGCTGCAATCGTTGGAGCTGAAAAACCTGTGCATATAGCCAGCTCAAACCTACTGAGATATCTCAAACGCACTCAAGTCCTCGGAACCCGCAGGTTCTCCCACGGATACGATCACTCCACTCACTCCTGTATCCGCCTCCCAATCTCGTCCTTTGGATATCGTATCCACTCCGATTCCCTCCTCAGACCAATGGCTAATAGCTGGTTCGTTGACTGCAACCAGAAAGCTAGTCTCGTCAAGAATTTGCCATATCCATATACATCACGAAAACGGTGACAGGCTGGCAGAGATTAAAAGGTATTGCAAGCCACTGTCCATTTCGGTCGGGAGGTAAAGTAATTTTCAGCACTTGTAAGGCTTTACAAGTATCTGAAAATGTCTGATAATTTCTTTCCGACTTGCGGATATGGTCGGTGACTGGTAATGCCCCAAAATCCTGCCACCGTTTTGGTGATGACTACGAGCAAGGAGCAGTTTGCGAGGAGTATGGCGAGGCTGATCGGGGTCGAGTGGAATACCAGAGTTGCGCACCAGTGGGCAACGCTGCCTATGGTCGTTAAAAAGCTGAACAGGCATGTTGTTCAATCGATTTTTTGCGCAGATCGGATGTTGTTTATAAATGGGAACGGTTATCGATCCCTTCGAGAAACTTTTCTGATCGTATTATTAGATTTGTTCGCCATGTGTATTATTTCTGTAATAGACATCACCAACAACCGAGCTTGTTTTTCTAGTCTTTGGGGATCAAATTGCTGTTTAAATTCAACTAAGCACGTGTGCCTGAAAGCAGGGCGACTCATGAGTGAGGGCTCCTGGTTAGGAACACCTGACAAGGACACATATAATTTGAAACTGTGTCAACAATAGCCAGGTACCCCTATCGATCTCACGTTGTCGAAAACTCGAAGCCAAACCATATTTTGGCGTCATAGACTAGCATATACCTGGATCCGGACTAGATGATAGGAGAAACCTAGATGGCTTCTTCAACAGCGAGTGAATCATCTGCCGTCCCTTGAGGAGAAAGATCCATGTACTCGTGCTGACATAAAGTATATGAAAGTGTCATGTGACTAATACCACCTTTTGGCGAACATTCGCCCGTGTGACAGCAACAAACACACTGAGATGCAAACCAAATAGCTTAGCGTACTGTGGCATATAAGGGGTATGACATATCAAAAATCTGCTGCTATACAGTCACGCTACGTGTAGTGTTTTAGCATACAACTAGTAAGGACTCCCATAGGTATTTGGTTGCATACACCGATAGCTGCTCATCAGCGCTGAATTTTAACACTAAAATCGCAGAGCAAGACCCTCATATATACACTGTGATTACTGATATCCACTTCCAGTCGAAGGCATTTTGTCTTTTATGTATGTCAAGTCTGAATCATGTGTGCTTCGAATACCACCCTGGCTACCAGTGGCTTCCTATCCACAACAGACGCGCAGAGGAAGTAAGCTCGAGTTCCTCAAGCACTGGGAAGCATAATGAGAACCTTATATCTTTATCCTGTCAAGTTTGAATAGCTAGCTTGGACTTTCATATACTTTATGTCAGCACGAGTACAATAACACCCTCCCGGCTTCGATTCGGATGCAACAAAAAGTATGTATTTTACTGCAACTAGCGAAACAACAATTACTAAACAAGTAAAACAGCAGTACCATGACTACGGCTGCACGTTTTGGCTGCAAGGAAGACATACATGAGTTACCAGTTACCAGATATGGCAAGTAGTCCACTTACGGGAATTGGCCGAGAACATTGCCAGCTGGGCTGTAGTGGCACACTAAGTAGTTGGCGTTCTGATAAAGTGAAATGGATATTAATACAAGCTGGTCGAATATGTATGAGAAGAACATTCCCACTTACACCATAGCTTGCGTCGAAGATAGTGCCAGGACCACAAGTCGCCGTGAAACATCCAAGTTTGGTAGTCGACTTCCACACAACCTGAGTCCAGTGGGAATAGTTATCGGGCCCCGTGTAGGTACCTAGGCAAAGACATTATCAGCTCCCTATATATTAATGCCTTGCAAGTGCTTACTCCTTTCGGCGTTCCACCAACCAATCTCGGTGGCGATTGAGGGGTTGCCAGTGCCAGCCGCCAAGTTCTGGCCAGACTGACTATGCTGCAAAAAGAAAAACAGACGGATTTGAGGATTTGAATGCTTTACGAAGGTCAACCAATATTCTGACCTGGAACTTGCACTGGGTGGCCCAAGCCTTAGCCGATGCCTCCAAACTTGCGTCCCAAACGAGCGCCTTGGCACCATGTGCGGCTCGCTCGGTGTTATGCCCATCGAGGTACTGCTGCTGAGTGGTAGCACGACCGGCAAGGTGAGTACCAGTCATGTGGATCTCAGTGGTGTTGACTGAGCGGCTATCGCGCCAGTGGGCAGAGACGGCGGTCGCAGCAGCGAGGAGAGCAACAACGGGAGCGGTGAACTTGACCATTTTGCTTTAGAAAGTACTGATGAGAGTGAGATGAGATTGAGTAGAGTGAGTTGTGTTGAATGCTATTGACTGGCATTTCCGGTCGATTTATATACCAGCACCGGGTCGTTTCGTTCTACACCGGTCAGACCGGTCAGACTACCTTGACTGTATGCTGTTCGAGTTACGTAGATTCAGGCAAGCAAGCGATATGATGCGAGCTAGATTCTTACCGCCAAACCATTCAGACATTTATCCGAACCATATGGGACATAAGTTTCAGTCAGCGCTTACAAGCGGAGCTCGCGTCGGGTACGCTTCATACCCGCCGAGGTCGCCAGAGTCGCGAATCAAGCTCTGCCTCACCGAAGTTCGTGTCTCACACATGAACATCCTAAAATAACTAAGGAAGGAGATCGGTCTAACGTCTAGGGCGGTGTCGTAAACTGCGCTTACAGTCGAAAATGGTAAGGTATCCGAAAAAGCAGTCCCGACGAGAACTCACTAGCTCTTGAAATGACAGCTGCATACACGCACAAGGCAATTCATGCTGTTCAAGCTCACGGGGAAATCAAATCACTCTGAGCTAGCCAACTATGTCTCGGCTCAGTCATATGCGCTGCAAGCAGCATTCAGGTAATCGAAACCTTTTCGCAGCGTTTTGCCATGTGATCAGCCTCCGAACGAAATACTCCATCTACTTTGTCGGTTTTCCACGCGCCAAGGCGCCTTACTTCATCACCTTTGGTCCCGCTCAGATAGGATCAAACCCAAGCTTACGCACTTAGTACTAGCGTTTATAGGGGGGTTTCCGGGCAGCGCTAATTTTATGAGTCTCAATGCCTTGTGCGAGCAAAATTTTAGCAGCTACGACACAAAAACCACTAGCTCAAAGAATAATCATACTCGCATTGACGAATTCTAAGAAACGAGCTATTTAGAACCTTTTGATTTCGGCTTTCAGCCTCTAGTTTGGCAGGTTAGGCAGATTTATCTTCTAAAACTTGGCTATATCTTGAGTGACAATGTGTACTATGATCATTTCGATCCATTTGTATGCGTTCCGAATAAATGGGTTTGTGTGGCAGGGGTTATCAGTTGTCCGGAAACTGTTTGTCAGTGGCAGCCAGCGGTGACTGAATGGTGTAGGAAAGAGTGGCCTTAGTAAGCAAGATGATCACGTGAAAATCAATTATCTTATCTAAAGTTGTCGTTGGCCAACAGATTCTGATCTACTCGAACAAATTCTTCAAAAAAGCAAAGCGAAAGACGTTCAACGTCTATCGCCCGCTAAATCATGTGGATTCAAATTAACTAGCGTATCAAACGAAGAGAGCAGCTTCACAGAAGCGTACCCTCAACTAACTAAACTATGTGCAAGCGAAGAAAAGCTAAACGAGAGTCATGGTTGTCCATCTCGAGATCCGGGGGTTCAATCCAATCCAGTCTAATCCAGTACACCAAAACAGGGCAGAAAATAAAACCGAAAGTTGCGAAGGCAAGGAAACAGGTTCAGAATCCACCGACCGGCACACCCCGAAGCATGCTTCCCTGCATCTCCGCAGGCGCGCTGATCCGTCTCCTAAGCTTGTCAACCATATTTCGGCCCTGGACGACACGTCGTTCGGTCTCTGTGAGTTGTAGAGCTTCGACTGCCGTACGTTCGACTCGGCGGATCATGCTTCGTCGACTCTCTGGAGCAGGCACAGGCGTGGGCTCCTTGCGCCATGAATCTGACCCTTTCCATGTATCCTTTCGAGACGTAGGTGGAGTATCGTCTCGGGGTGTAGGCGCCGCACGGTCTCTCCAGGACATAACACCGACGGGCGCGAGCTCTTGTCCGGCGCCCGTGGAAGAGATGTGATTAATCCTGAGTGCAGGGATGGATTGAGGGACGAGCACGGGTTTGACCGATTTGGGCTTGGGTGGCGAGATCGGAGCTGGCGTCACAATCGACTGGGGCAAGGCCATCGCAGGAGGCGGGGTCACCGTCACCTGAGGAGTGGGCGTAGGCGGGGACGTAGACCGCGCACGAGTCGAAGCGCGGATCGAAGCAGGTAAACGAGATACGCGGGGCTTGACCTCATCTTGTCTCTCCTCTGCAGGTCGAAGACGAGCAGTGATCTGGTCCAACGACGGAAGACGAGACGGCGTCCGCTGCGTGCAGTTGCTGTTATAGTCCACATGCTCGATCCAACTATCACGCGACTTGACAGTCTCGAACAACTCGAGCGGGGAGGCAAGACCTGGACTGGGAAGCGTGAAATGAAACACCGCGGGCGACTCGGGTGGTGTGACAGCGATGTCTGCGCACGTAGGTGACGGTGGAGCAGCGATCTTGGACAAGAACAGGGCACGGCGCTCGACTAGAGAATAAAGGGGTGATGATTAGCAAAACAATACAAATAGGAGAACAAGGAAATAGTTCCACGTACTTTGCTTGGTGTGATGTGCCTTGACGACGACTTCACGCCGCAGCCGGTCGGCCATGCCGAGTGAGCGCCTGGAAGAACGCTCCCGGTTGGCAGTAAGCAGGTCCTCGAAGGTTGACTGGTCGAGTCCCTTCTTGTCTGCTACCTTTACGGATGGTGTGGTCGAGCGACGGAGTGGCGAGCGCATCGGTGGAGGCAACAAGTGCACTGAACGGGGGCTCAATGCTTCTGGTGATGTAGGCTCGAGGGCAGGAGTGTCTGGGTAGACAGTGGCGTCCGCAGCGGGGGAAATGCAGATCGACGGCACCGACAATGGCGAGAGCGGCGAGGACACACGAAGAGTAGGAGCAACGAGCAATGTTTGAGAGTACATTTCGGATTTGATTTGGTGTATGTATGTGTTGAAAAAAGTAAACTGGCTGAAGACTGTGGAAAGGACTGTTGCGGCCGGCGCGAGAAATGGAAAGTAAAGATCGACTGGGAGTGTACAAGAACAAGAGCAAGAACAAGGTCGGTGGTGGCAGTCAAGAAGAGGAGGAACGCAGCAAATCTCCCTTCTTGTTACGCGAGTTCCGGCTCAAGGCACACGGGTCAGGTCAGGTCGAGAGGGAACGATTTGGATTTCTTCCTCCGGACTTTTAGCAAATGCGAGTTGTTGCTATGAGGACCCAGAAGTCGCTGCGGCTCTGTCCCTGTTTATGCGGAGTAGGGGTAGGAGTAGGGTTATAGGGAGGGTATAGTCGTATTGGTATCGTGCGGCTGCGTGTTGGTCGTGCGTCTTTTGTCTTGCTCAACATCTATATGGCTATGCTATGCTGACTAACATTCCCCGCGCTTGTGCTGCGGCGACATTTCTATATTTGTTTTCCTTCCTTGCAACCGTTTGTACGTTCACCCTCACAGCCGCAGTCAAGTCGCCGGGACTCCTCACCGTGCTAGAATGGCCGGAAGATATGGGCTTATGGTTGTTCTAGCTTCAGCCCACTGTCTTGGCACCGACGGTCGCTGGCGTGGCGCCACGTGAGACGACCCGCCGGGATCATCTATAATCAGCAAAAAAAAATTCTAGACTTCTTCATATCACCACCTACCACTTTTCATTATGATCGAACAGAAGCCCCCGTAGCTATGCTCATCTCGCAGGGTTAGCCTACGAGTTGGAGACGTCCCTATACCCGCTGTATATCCTAGCGTGGACGAAGGTTTCTCTATGCAAAGCGCCCAACCGCTATGCTATTATCGTCCGACCATTCGTTCAATACGTCTAGTCTGCATGCATATAGGTGTTTAGGCAAATCCACATCACGAAGTGGTCCTTGGTTATCTCAGGCTTGCTCTGATTCCGGTTGGTGATTCCGATTTTCAGCTTCCACTGTTACAGAGCTTGATATTGCACCACTGTGGTACCATTATCTGACCTTGTCAAACTTCATCAATACATTCGTACGCCTCGTATCTTGTCCGAGATAGTGATTGTCCGAAGTTAGACCTTACCATACACGTCGTATATTACTTGGCAACCCATGCGAATATGGTGGCAACGACACGCGTGCTTTTCGGAGATGCGCGGATATCTGGGCCTTATAGATCCCTTGGCGCGTAATAAATATGTGAGAGTGATTTGTGCCTATATATATAACGCATATAGCCATCTCGCCCGAAGTCGATTCTTCTATGATCTTCAGCCAATACATCTTTCTGAAACAGCGTCGTTCTATCTTTGTATTTCACAGACCTTCTAAGCGTTTGCAACAGTATCTCAGGCTCGGCCTTAGATGTCTCTATACGTGTTTGACTTCCCAGATCGGGCAACAAACCGATGGCCGGACTAATGTCCCTATCTGCCCTGAAGTTGACACAAAGCAGTGTTGATGTGTACTTCTGTTCCAATCACCAATCAACAATACACGTTCCAATGCATTCACTCACTTCACTACGTTGTAAGGCTACACGCTCATGTTCCCTTTTTACCACGTTCATTGCATGGCGCCGCTGGACATCTCCTGGCATATATATTTGGATTATTTTTGCTACACCATTCCCACCTGGCTATCTTCCGAAGCACATGTTTAGCTCGCACGGACACGTTTAGAAATCCTGTCCATTATCGCGTAGATTCCATATCTCAGATGTAGTAGGCTGTTGCGTAAGCCTTGTGTTGTGTATGGTATTCAGACTTATCTACGTCACAGCATATGATCATTCGCTACCTGTTCTTGGCGTTCTCTAGCGTATGTAAATAAGCGGGAAGTTCACAATCTCGTGCCTTTGAACCTATCATCCCAAGCCAAATAGATGAGTTGCCAAATTTCATTTGAATAGATGTTCAGGCATCAATCATGGTGAGTGTAGCCACATGTATAGCGCATATATGCAGAACTTCACCTTGCTTGTCAGACAACAATGTCAGTCCAAGAAGCTACGAATGGCCTAATTTTTGATGTTTTAATCATGTTTGTCCTGTTCAGTCAGCCGAAGCTATGTCAGACAGTATCTACGCTATAAAGATGATAAGATAATGTTGTCTACTCCGTCCCATCGTCGGCCCCCCCCCGCCCCTTCTCTGCTCTACACTTGGTACTGCCTACTAGACGAGCCTTTATCCTCTAGCGTCCGAGTGTGTCCAAAAGTTTTGGAACCACAGTGGGTTCCTGGCGGTTTGCGTGTCGCTCATGTTTTTGTAGCATATTGCGTGTATCTCATGTCGGTGTTTGGGAGCGGTTACGGAAAGGAGTGAAAAGGGAAGATGGTATGATGTAAACAGGGCATCTCTTTGTCTCGGGTGTAGATTACTGTTCTGCTTCTGGTAATAGAACTACTTTCACCTTGTCGCGACCTACCGTCCCCGGGCCTGTTCTCTCTTCTTCGGCATTCTCACTTCGTCTAGGCACTTCATACGGTATGATGTCACGGCAACTGGGCTCAGCAGTATCTTGTATGATCTCGATGGAGCTCCCAAAGTATTGTTCCTTTCTACAAGTGCTCAACATATCATGATAACGCGAAACTCTGTCTGCGAATTCTCAGGACCACACTGTGGACAAGTACGAGATTCAGCGCGTTTGAAACGGAAAAGGTAGGCGATTACCAGCAAGTGCTCCAACCGCAGCTGAAGTAGCGCCACAAAACCCCTACCTAGGTGAGTCGACTACTTCACCCTTCCATATCTGAGGCAGCGTTGCCTTGAAATATTATTTCCCCAGTGTTGGGTCTATGGGTATATCTCCTCTAAGTCGTTTCAGTAGCCCCTCTAACGTGCTAGTGATTCTTTCCCCTGCCCCTCGTGCCGCCTCGTCTGACTTCTCGTTCCCGTCTACTCCTTCATGTCTTGGTACCTATCTTGCATCTACCGTTATGCTACTGTGACTATCAAGCACGAGTGATCGGATGCAAGACGTGGATAAGGCTGCCACTCTTGGAGATCTAGCAATTTCATTCTACAGCCGAGACGGGTAGCTTGGTCGTCGAGAGTCTTTGAAAGTAACAACTGACTGCTTCACCTAATCAATTTGTATCGGTCCGGATTGGAAGTGAATATTTCAGCCATTTCCGACATTTGAATTTATCTTCTACTCCAAACATTTTAATTCACGATTCAACACATCGGTTACAGGCCTTTGTAAGCCACCAAGTTCATACCCATAAAGGCCGAGCTCTTACGCTAAATATCAATGGTCGTGTTCTTCTCAGCTAGATCGATTGTTCTCAAATCAAAGAGCATGAATTTCAAGCCGCAAGGAGCTCCGGTGTAGCTAGCATGGTTATGGTGCTACTGGATGGTTTTAACAAGTAGTAACTTCACGTATGCAGAGGTAGGCAACTGCATTAAGTATAGTGTCTAGTCTCTTCAATCTTTGAGGTCAATGACTTCAAAATCACTTTACGTCACGTGGATAGTGGCTACGAATCACGTGGGTGGTGGCGTCAGAGCTAAAGTGCCTTCATGTTTACCACCGTATCCGCAATGTCCGAATTACAACAGCCATTGTTCTTCTTCAACTACGGCTACTACACGACCTCAGCATCTACCCAACGGAGCGCAAATTGACGTTGATCTTTCTCAATTATAAATGCTTTTCTCGATAATCACTTTACCTTTGAAATTGCGCGTGTAGCGTTAAAGCCATCGGTTGCTGTGCACACCAAAATACACCCGCTATACATTTATAGCTTGATAGCTTGAGGTTAATCTGCCAAGAGCTAGTTCGGCGTGGTAATCTCCTGGTTCCGCTATTGGCCACAAACAGCCAATCAGGTGAGTTTTTTTCGCAAACGTTTGTCGCAGTGCAGTGATCTCCCACTTCCCAACAGGCACTCCAATGAATAATCCAGGGCAGTTCACAGCCCATCATCGCTCCATTTACATACCCCAAGCTGTGGCCGAGATGTATCCGCGGCTGTTGCATTCGCTGCCGCAGCCCGTCTTGTCCATCTGACCGAAACGGGGCAGAAAGGGACAAGTCATCCTGCCACGGGTTCGAACACGTTATAAGGCGCACCC
The DNA here is from genome assembly GCA_037042815.1 of Ceratobasidium papillatum. Classification (NCBI taxonomy): domain Eukaryota; kingdom Fungi; phylum Basidiomycota; class Agaricomycetes; order Cantharellales; family Ceratobasidiaceae; genus Ceratobasidium; species Ceratobasidium papillatum. The sequence goes on from JAYRCO010000488.1 coordinate 12,653, forward strand.
CAGCAACACTGCTCGCCTTCTCACACGACCTCCATCGCCCCAGTACCACTACTATTTCAATGCTGCTCTTGATCACCTATCAGCCAGAGGGCTATGAGGAGCTCATAGCTGAAATGATGCCCTCTGAGTCGTACGAGGTTAGTGTTTTGCATGTGATATCTATTCTGCCATCTGAGAATCGCTTGTTTCATTTAGGAAGTCATTAACGCAGCGTGCGACATGTGGCAACACCACTTGCCGCCCAAAGACCTAATCATTGCCAGGCAACTCGAGCGCCAGATACAGCGAGTGGGCGGAAGCCGATGGGTGACGCTGGATCCGCAACTTTTTGCAGATATTGTACGGACGGGAACGGTGGAAGAACTTGAGCTACGTTTGCAGATCAAATGTGCTACCCAGATTTCGCCGGTGGAGCGTCCACACATCACCAGATCGCCATCTACGCTAGGTAAGATACGAGAGCATATTCCTGGTGTCGTACAGTTCCTAATATCTCGCATGTATCAGAGCTTCCTTTGCCCGCATCACCATCAATGCAGGGGCACAACAACTATGGCCCTCATCGTAAGCCGATTCTTCAAATCATAGGTTGACTCGAATATTAATGTTTACCCACAGCTGGCTCAAGCGGATTTGGATTACCTCCTATCATAACGACTCCTTTGACTCCTGAATCAGTGTTTGATAGTCAGTTATTTATTTAAGCGTGCATGGTTGCTCGATGCTAACCCCAACAACTTAGGGATGCCTCCATCCGACCAGCGTGCCATTTCGCCAACAAGTCCGCCTGCCCCTCTTTCTCCTCCTAAACCATTCAGTCCAACCAACACAAACCCTGTTGCCTTCGACAAAGGCGTTGCTGCGTTCCTTGCTGGCAAACACGCCGAGTCTCGCATCCAGTTCCAACAGGCTGCTTACGAGTTCCATGAGCGCGGCGACCTGCGCCGAGAGGCTGATTGCCTTCGTCATCTCGGAATGTCTTGCCGACATTTGAAGGACTTTGTGATCGCTCGCTCGCATCTCTTGACCGCTCGAGCTATTTACGAATCGCTCGGCCCCGAATGCCGGCAGGAACAGCTTCGGTGCAGTCGCCATTTGGCCCGCGTTGAGGAAGACAGTGGGAACAATCAGCTGGCGCTTATCACCTACCAGGAGCTGCTGCGAACGACCGAACGGGAGGGGATCATTATTCAACATACCTGGTGCCTGTACTATCTCGCTCATCTGTACAACCAGATGAAGCTACACAAAGAGGCGCGAGGCATACTGAAGGATGTGATCAACACGTCGCAGAGGATCCGCCACGGCGAGATCGAAGCATTTGCGACTGAGGAGGCGGGGTATACAGCTGAGCGGGAAGGGCACCCCCAGCTGGCGATGAGCTGCTACGAGAAGGCACTGTTGCTACTCAGGACTCACGGGGAGGGCAAGTGGGCAGAGAGCGAGAATAGGGTGAAGAAGCGGATGGACCTGCTTGGTCGGAGCTTTCCAGCGATATTCAAGCCTTTCGCGTCGAGGAAGTGGTCTATAGGAGCCAAACTTCTGAACCCCACCTCATGATCAGCAATTCAAACATGTTTCGACTTGTATATTTATGTGTTATTCGTTTGACTTTTGGCTGGCCTCTTGGGTCTCATCTTGGATCGTTCTTTTTTGTACTTTGTGTAATGTGTAATGTGTAATATGGATTTCTTGGAAGTGCCATCAGCCTTGCTACCCAATCTCAACCACCGCTACCTGTCACACCGACTACATCAGCTTCCGCTCGCAATGGGGGAAGGCTTTACACGAAAGTCTGATATTTCAAGAATACCAAAACGCTCATCTATGTGCTGAAAAACGTGTTGCGCCTAGATTCCGGCGGAAACTGCCGGCGGCAACAGCCTGATTTGCGCATTTGAGTGATTCTAAAAATGAACTCAGTGATCAATCAAGCTCTAGATCCATGGCTGCACTTACTCTTTCACTGGCAGCAGAAGCACCACGGCGATTTCTACACCCAATGTTCCCGGTATTCTTTCTAATTTCCGTCGGCGCGACGAGGCCTGGCCGCCGGCCAAGGCGTCTAGGCCGATGCAATGAATAATCAGCCTTTGGCCAATGATCTATCTCGCGATCACCGGCCTATCATCTGCATTTATCTGGTCTCAACCGAGTTACGGCCAATCATCGTGGTATTTTTCCGTGCACACGACCTGAGTCGTGGCCCTTTCCACCTGGTTAAACCGGATGAAACAAGAGTGCTTGCTTCGTAATGCTATTCCTACCACTATGATATCAGTTCGACGATTCAACATCCTCCATACTACCTCCAATGCCTGATTCGACTGTGCCGAGCTTCACGATGGTTCTTTTAATATCCTACATACCTGAAGCTCACACTGGAGAACCACTAATGGCCGAAATTGTTCTTTCAGAATCATATGAAGTAGGTACTGTCCGTTATTGCATGATACATTCTCCGTTCCTCTGGTGGCGATTGCCGGCGTTAACTTCATTTATCCAAATAGGAGGTCATCGAGACTGCGTGTGGACACTGGAGCCATCGTTTGCCACCGAGAACCCAAATAGTTACTCGTTCCCTTGCGCGTCAAATACAACGAGCGAACGGAAATCGATGGGTAACCCTGCAACCCCAGCGCTTCACAGATATCGTGAAAAGTAGAAGTTTCGACGAATTAGAACTACGCTTGCAGATCGAGTGTAAACCTGCCTCTTCAAGTCCCATTGATAGTTTCGGATGTGAGACTATAACAGGTGAGGATAAGAACGTGGCTGAAGCATGGATATGTAACTCACTGTTTCAAACGTGGATTAGCTTGCGCTTCGCCAGATTGGTGGCTGACCTCTGAATTAATTTACGATCCTTACGGTTTAATGGGCAAGCAGCCATCTAGCCATTGAGTTTTCAACATTGACATTGCTCATTAGTCGATTCGCCGGCGAGCCTTTTTGTCGAGTCGGTCCACATGTTGACTGTGCAGCTGACTCCACGATCCCCGTTTGAAGGCACGTAGCACATACGCCCGAATAATCCTAATTAGCCACTGACTGTATGTTTTTGTACCATACAGTGTTACATTTCGATCCGCGTCCAATTTCGCCGGTTGATCAGCCAGCTCTTCCTCCATATCCATACCCGACGTCGACTCCCCCTACATTCGAGAGTGGTGTTACAGCATTCCTGGCTGGTAGATACGCAGAGTCACAATCTCAATTTCAGCAAGCAGCCAGCGAATTCCACGAGTCTGGAGACATTCGCGGTGAGGCAGACTGCATGCTGCACCTTGGAATATCCTTTCGCCATTCGAAAGACTTTGTCACAGCTCGTTCTTCTCTGTTAGCTGCGAGAGCGATATACGAATCTCTAGGCTCTGGGTTCCGTTCGGAGCAGCTTCAGTGCAGTCGCCATTTGGCGCGTGTCGAGGAGGACAGAGGAAACAATGAGTCAGCACTGATCACTTACGAGGAGCTCCTAAGAACAACTGGGCGGGAGGGGCTCGTCACACAACATGCCTGGTGCTCCTACTACATCGGCCACTTATACAACCGTATGAAGCTATATAGAGAGGCGCTTAATATGCTCAAGGATGTCGTCAATACGTCGCGCGATATATGCGATGGGGAGATGGAGGGCTTTGCGACCGAAGAACTGGGGTACACGGCAGAGCTGCAATGCCACCCACAGCTTGCGATGAGTTGCTACAAAAAGGCGTCGCAGCTATTTAGCATACACGGGGAGGGCAGATGGCTGGAGAATGAAAAACGTGTAAAGAAGAGAATGGACCAGTTGAGGTATAGATATCCAGAGCTGCCGAAGACGAATTTCACCAGGGGATGGTCGGTTCCGGTTAAATTATAGAGAATTGATTGATTTGTACAGTATGTATCGGGTTGTGGACTAGTATCGTTATTTGAAGAATCAAATACAGAGTGTTCTGGTTGGCTTTGGTTGTCATCGCAAGTCCGTTAGCGCCGGAGTGTGTCGATCAAGGGTCGCCACAGGTACTAGTACGCTGCTAGTCTTGACCACCATTAGCCATCTGTCGAGGTTGGATGTATTTTCAGTAGTCACAGCTATTTTCTACTAGCCGCCATGGCTGAACTAAGAGATTTAACTTCTAACAATCTGCGACAACTCTTTTCCAACCATTCGGTCCACATATCTCTACCAGCCAGCTCTGTCGTTCTTCTGCAAGCACTGATAGCTCACTCAACTATACTATCAAACAGACCACATCTGAAGCTTACCGACGTCAAACTACTTGAATCTTTTTTGATTGAATTTGCCTCAGTCTGGGAGTATGGTGTTGTGGTCCTTGACGACAAGGCAGGGCCAGCATTAATTGCGAATGTGGTCGTGGATGATGCTGCACGGAAGAGGAAGCGAAACATCAAGGACGATGACATTTATCGTGGTAAGCTTCTGCCCTGACCCCATATAAAGAACATCTTAAAGATACGAACGTACTTGATTTAGACGACCTCAGTGACGAGGAGACAGCCAAGCCGAACCAGTCCCCTGCTGCCAAACCTCTTCCATCTCCAATGGAGGACTTGTACAATCTGCTGCAGCGAGGAACTGCCAGAGGTAGACTGCTCGCTGAACAACACCGGTCGAGCGGGCAGTTTAACCCGATTTGCGAACATATTACCAAAGTCGATTGCATAAAGGCGCAAACGAGCGCGCTTAGCGATAGCAAACAACCCGCACGGCCTTGTGATAGGGTAAGTTTGCATCTGTCCAGGCTGGCCTAGCCACACTGACGTCCGATCCAAGGTCCACTTCCGGCCTCTAATACGTCCACACACAGACCCTTCACTTGGGCACTGCTCTTACCTCAACACATGCTACTCGGAACCAACCTACGCCCTTTCTCCAGCCCTGACGTCCTCTACCTCCAAATCCCGACCCGCTCAAGGCGTGCAACTCCCATCAGGTCTCGGCGCAGGTGGCCGTGGCAAGGAAAAAGCACCATGTAGATATCTCCATTTTGAAGTTGACTACGACCCGCCGCCAGGTTACTCCACTGCGCCAGGGAAAGCTATTGCGCCTTCTCCCAAACCTGCAGGGCCGAACTTGGATTTAAAGCTGGGACTTGGTCCGGGAGGCGGAGCGCCGTTGCTGCCGCCACAGTGGATCAACTGCGACGTACGACGATATGACTATAGCGTGTTGGGCAAGTTTCATGTGATAATGGCCGATCCGCCGTGGGACATCCATATGAGTCTGCCGTATGGGACTATGACAGACGACGAGATGAGAGCGATGCCTATTCCGCAGCTGCAAGACGAAGGACTTTTATTCTTGTGGGTCACTGGAAGAGCCATGGAAGTAGGAAGGGAGTGCATGCGAGTCTGGGGGTACGTGACATTCAAAGAGATCTAGCTTATTGGGCTCTAAAACCTCGATTGTAGTTATACTCGGGTGGACGAGGTCGTCTGGCTCAAAACTAACCAGGTAAGTTTCCATTTTATGATTTTTAGTCCAGCAACTAATCACACAACAAACCTTCAGCTACAACGAGTGATTCGCACAGGCCGAACAGGACACTGGCTCAAGTAAGACTCACCCTCCGCTCACTAGACACAAATACTTACTCCAAGTTCTAGCCACACCAAAGAACACATGCTCGTCGGCGTCAAAACAGTCACGGACGACCAAGGGAATCTTGTTTGGCCCTCCTGGGCTAATCGTGGCATTGACTGCGACGTCATTGTAAGCGAAGTGCGCGAGACTAGCCGAAAGCCGGATGAGGTGTATGGAATGATCGAGAGGATGTGTCCTGGTGGCCGGAAGATTGGTATGCTTTTCTTGCTGAACTTCGCGTCAAACATAGACTAAAATTCACCTGACCTAGAAATATTTGGACGAAAACACAACACGCGACCTGGGTTAGTGTTTAGTGTTTGTGAAACCCTTGGCTGGCTAACCTCGGTGATTGTCTAGGTGGCTCACTCTTGGAAATCAACTCGGCCGAGATCAAATCCTCGAACCGGATTTATTGGAACGTATTAGAAAGAGGTACGCAACAAATAATCTCCTGATGACCAACAATAAACGATTCCCACTTAGATATCCCGAACGGACTGCTCAATAGCGATTTATATATGGACGAAATATATATACATACATCATATCATAGTGGCGCATAAGTCATACATGTACAATAGACCACCCCATCCGAAAGAACAACCTTAAACCCGAACGAAAAAAAAAGGTATCATAAACTCTCTTCGATGATTGAAATCCCCTCGGGCGGATACATCATCAAATATGTCGCGCCCGATATCGCAGCGACCGCAAACACCCACCAAATGCTTCGGATAAACCGACCAAACATGAAAAATACTTTGAGAACGAGTGAAAAGAGAAGGACGACGATGGAGACAACATGGTATACGTATCCATAGATCCTGAGACCGTTCTCGACAAGGAACTGGATCTGATTTGAGAAGATCTCGAGTAGGTGTCGGACCCAGAGAGGAAGCCAGCTTGGTAGCCAGGGCATGTCCTCTGTGACGAGTGAGCCTAACAATCGTTCGATTTGGGTACACTGTCATTCCGCCAAACATTAGTTTAGTCTTTCAATCGGCATGGATAGCACGTACCTCTGGATATGTTGTCTCCACGCTCTCAGCTGTGATCTCATAAAACTTCTTCACATCCCTTCTCTCCACCTCTGCATCATCACAGATCTGCTTCAAACTCCGGATCGAAGTCGAAATTTCCTGTAACCTATGATCGAGCGCGTGCAGAACTTCAAACGCCCGAATCGGGAGATTCGCGTCGAGCGTTGATCGACCGATGGCATCAATGGCAATAGGTTTCTCTTTGCCTTCGAGATGACGAGTAAAAGAGGCTAATGCTTCCGCAGAGAGCTGGGAATGTGGAGTTGGTGTGAGAGGAGATGTGGCAGTCGGGGTTCGAGAGTGCGAGCCGTCTTCTTCTGGTAGATCTGGAACGAGTGCGGAGACAACGTCTAATGGGATCGGCATGATCATATCGCCAAAGATGTCGGATCCGTGGTCGTGCACCGAGTTTAGATAGTTGGCCAAATCGACAAAATTCCGAAGACGCTCGTTGACGTGGGAGAGGACATCATGCGTATCGTCCACGACACTATACAATTGGTCAGTACCTCCTTCAATTAAAAGATCTCAAGGTACTCACATTCGCTTCCTCGCATACTCCTTCTCCCTCTCCCTCGACTCCAAGCTAACCTTGTCCCTCTCTTCTTGTTCCTTCTCAGGCTGAATCTCAATAGGAACCATAACAGTCGTGCTCTGCCTCAAAGTCCGTTTCTTGATTCCTCTCCTCTCACCACTCCCACTCCCCGCACCATCACTCAACGGAACCCTCTCTGCTTCCTCCCTCCAAGTCTTCTTCCGCCTCTTCACTCTCCCACCTTCCCCATCCGACATCCCTCCTCGTCCATACCGATGATCCACATCACTCGGTATAGGCGAAACGTCCGATGAGACGCGTGCACTCTCATTCTCACTCCCGCTAACAACTTCTTTTCCGAGTCCAGTACCCGATCCAGGTGGCCTTCGACGCATGTTGAGTCCAAGAACGGCTGCGCCTCCCATGATAAAGTTCGCCAAGTTCATTTTCGAAGAAGCGGGAGACATGGATTTGCCTTCTCCCATCTTTCCCCAGTCGACACTTCCGTTTCCGTTTCCGCCAGAGAGAGATCGAGCCTGGGACTGAGAGCGAGAATGCGAATAGCCAGTGTTGGGTTGAGACGAACCCGAATGAGATCGGCCAGCTCGTGTACCGGCGTCGTTCGTTGGGGAAGGATTCAGGAACTTGGAGTTTGAAGTAGGAACATGAGAAGGCGAAGGAGGCTCGCTCATCATCCCTATCGTCCCACCACCCAAACTAGCGCTGCCCACACCAACCGAACTATGCCGCGACCTCACACCAGTCGTAGCGCCCGTCCCAGTTCCAGAGTCGGCGCCCACAGAGCTTTGTCGAGACCTCGTTCTCAACGCACGATCGATGAGTCCAAATCTTGATCCTTCGCCAACGTCGAGTCCGGCATTTCGAGCAGCGTTGACGATCGCTTGAGCTCTTACGTCCGACGTAACTTTAGGATTCGAAGGAGTGGGAGAGGTGTCGATCGGTCGAGGTGTTGGAAGGGGGTCTTCGATGTCTTCTTCGCCTTGAAGCGCAGAAGAGATGTAATCCTCGACAAACGAAGCGAGGACGTACCACGCCGTCATCGGTCGTCTCCTGGGTCCACCCATCCGTGCCCCCGCCCCAACGTCCTCGCCTGTATCTGCTCCTCCTCTCTCTTCCGCAAACACAGGCTCCAAGTACGGTAACCAGCTCAACGAGGTCGCTTCAGGAAGACTATCTCCCAACAATGGCTGAGGTGGCGGATAATCTCGGATCCGTCGTTCAACTTCACGCTCCCATATTTCGTCCGTCCGCTCATACTCCAGTTGAGGTTGAGGCTGGGGCTTGGGTTTGGCAGAACGCCAGCGTATAACTTCAAGGGGATTTGTCCCTAACCCTCGAACAAACTTGGAACTCGAGTGTGAATTGAGTGAAACAGGCGTGGAGATTGTGCTTCCTGTGTCGCCTCCTCCGCTCGAACCGCCGAGACCGGCATAAAGAATCGCATATCGTTTAGCTAACTGGTCTCGTGTCGCAGCCGCTCTCGCCAGGGTCTTAGCGCTAGGCTCGATGGCAGCAGGAGAAAGGTTCAGCGGGCTTCCGCCTCCGCTATGTCCATGCGAGAGGGAGCGATCGTCCGAACCAGCTGTGGCTGTCGTATAGGCGGTAAGCACCGTATTCGTCGTTCGATGTGTATCGGCTCGGATAGCAATGGGTCGAGGTGGAGAAGGTAGACGTGACAAGTCCGAGTCTGTTTCCTTGTCATGGGCGTGTGCGTGCGCGTGCAAGTCTTTGTCCTTTTTCCGAGTGATCCCAAACATGGCCGTCAGACTAGTCCGTTTCCCTCGTTTCACGGCGTCTGTCCCGCTTGACACAGGTTCGGGCTCGGATGCAGGGAGAAGAGGTAGATACGCAGGCTTGTCGATCCGGATAGGGGGTGGGCCGGACCGAGGTGTGCTTGGTTCTAGCTCTAGTATCGTTGCAGGTTCAATGGCTGAGGAAGGGCGCGCTGGCTCGACCGTGGTGCTTGGCTCATCCCCGGTACTTGATTCGGGTAGCGACGCTAACGGTTCAATTGTGCTTGATCGATTCGGGTTGGAGAGTAGGTCCGTTCGGTTCGGGGTGACGGGTAGCGAGTGACGAGGACGGTGTGTTCGAGGTGTTCGAGTAGCGGGTGATTTGCCTTTGGACGCTGCTGCAAAACGACGTTCGAGAGCGAGGACGTCCGATGCGATTCGGGGATCTATTCATGACAAGTTTAAGTCAGCAAAAATATAAAAAGAAAAAAATAGGCATGGGGATGCGACAACAAAATGAAAGTACGATGACGAACAAAAAGATTGACGTAACAAAACGTGCAGATCAGCTGCGAGTGATGACCACGTCAGACGTACCGAGTGCAAGACCAGGCGCTACTGCAGCCGACGCATCCAGCTCTGCCCTCAGCGTGTCTTTTTCTCGCCTTCGCTCATGTCCCTCCCGCTCTCCTCGTTTTCTCCGCGCAGGTCCAAGTGGGCTCGGTACAGCCGGTTGACGTATACTGTGTTGCGCGGATAGGTCTACTGAGTGAGCTCGTCGTGAGCTAGTACGACGAGGAAGGGGTGTGAATAGCGGCGACGACGGAGGCGAGCTCTCCACTGCTTCGCGGGTGTGTCCGTGTCCATTTCCAGATTTACTATTAGACTCGACGGTGCCAAATACGTCAACTATATGTGACTGTGTAGACCCAGACGCCTGTTCAGACTCGGCGTCCATGGTGGTAGGCTAGAGCATACGGTGGTGGTTGTGGTTGTGGTCAAGAGTCAGGGACACGTGAAAGCGCCGATCGTCGCGATTGGTCAGCGAGGCTAAATAAGTCTAAATATGGGACCATGTGTCATGCTCCACCTCGGGGCCGACCACCGGCGCCAGTGTAGTGAACTATCAAGGTCGTACGCAAAAACTATCTTCATTGTAGTCACACTATTCTTCATCGCTAAGTTGTGTAACATATGAACTAGTATTCAATTGAGAATCTGGGCTAAACGTTGTTATATACTCCTAGGCTCGAACGAGCACAGTCAAATAATTTACTTTTATTGACCAACTTCAACTCATGAAAATCACAACAAATCACATTTAGCGCACGTAAGATCTAAACCAAAGGTAGCCAGTGCCGCTGACCATTGATCTTACTTTTCTCCAATTTGAACTTCATATATGCGTGAGTGAACAAACGTAACTGTGAAATGGGAATACTTTTGGTGTCTGAAATATGCTAAACAAAGTGCATTTGAACTGCAGATAATATGTAAACGCAACATGACTTCGCGATGATCGAGTTACCCTACGATAAAATCTTAATTCAGACCCAGAGTAACTTTGCAGAGGCAGGATCATTGAACATAATACACCGATGAATTCATATGCGCAAGTACACACAAAGTGGGTAAATTACACCAAAGAGCGCTTGGCAGTTTTTCATACAGCGCTGGCCTCTTCTATGGTACTTCCATATCGTAACTGGCTGTTAAGAGCTTTACGATCCGCGAGGTAATTGTCCTTGCGAAGGTCCGACTGGTTAGCCATGCTCGGGCCACGCAGAATTTCGCGCAACTCTGTTATAACTGAGGACGCCAAGGATGGGTAAGTTGTTTCTCCAAGTCCGGCGGCAAAAATCTTGAGTACGGGGCCCGTAGTTGTCTGGTCAAGCTCCAAAGTCAAGCTCTGCTCTTCGAGCGCAAGATCGGCGAGGATAGTAATATAGGGTTGGCCGAGGCAAGGTAAATTTGCTTCTTCTAGCCAAGAGCTGTGAAGCGTAGATTCTGACGAACGTTCCCTAGTTCGGTCTGAGATGAGGATAAACGAAACAAAGTCGGGGAAGGATTCAGCTTCAAGCTCGCCAAGACCTTTTAGGTTGTACATTGGAATGATCTTGTCGAATGAAGATTGAAGTGGTGAGCACTGTATAGCGCAAGTACGTGTCCAATGTCGTAGAAGCCAAGTTTGAATGCTGGAAAAGGTATAAAAAAGTAAATCGCATGACCTGGTAGTCCGAAAGTATGCTTACGCTTTCTTTTGCTCCCGCTCGGATCCCTCAAACGAGATTTCCTTGCTTGCTGCAACCCAGTGAGAAAAATTGATGTACCAACCATCGAGAAGCAGTTCAATCTCGCGAGTAAACTTGCTAGAGCCAAAAGTACCTTCTACGAAATCTTTGACGGGTACGGCGCTACAGTCAACTAAATTGTCTGAGGCCAAAGAAATTCGAGTAGAGGGCAGAGAGGATAAGTGTTTCCGGATAGCCTTGTCCTTGTTTATTAGAAACACCAGACGAGAGGTTAATTCGCCCT
>JAYRCO010000489.1:1486-24108 GCA_037042815.1 Ceratobasidium papillatum
TCTTTCATTTTTCGTCTACATACATGCACATTGCCTGATCTCGTCTGGACACGACACTGCTTTCTCTTTTTTTTTTTATCTCGCTTGTTTGTTTTTTATATCCATCATATGCACTATTGCATACTCTGTATCCATCGGATATATTGACCTGCTATTCCTTGTCTATGAGCATATCACACCCGATCTGTAGTTGCCAAGTAGAGGCTTAGAAGAATGTATATGCATACTCTATGCTCATATGATTCCTCCCTCTCTCAAATGAGATACCCGGGTCCCGAATGCAATACATCTTACCGGCCTGGTACGAAACCCAGATTCAGCAACTGAACCTCGCAACTGTATAACTTATATTACGAGTCCTTATCTACCCAAACATTCTACTTCATTCGCCCGAGGTCGCTTGCAACATTTGAAACGAGACAAATGATTGTGGGACATACACGATCATAGATTAGAACATAAGCCGATGACGAGCGAGAGCACAGCACACCGATATATTGTTATTTTTCTTTTAGAAGAGCGGAGACAACAATAAAAGCGCCAACTAATGCGCTAAGTTGATAAACTAGAGCCAAATGAGCACACACATTCATGTTTAATCAGTCCTGTCCCCTGTGCTTTGCAGCAAGCCACTCGCGAACATTGATCTGCACGGTTGTAAGCCTATTGTCAGATACAGCCTGGTTTGCCTGATCTACAAAAGACTCCGGGGAAGCCAGGCTTGACTTGATACCTTCAATGGCGGATTGAAGCTCTGAGATGCTGGTGGATTGGACGATCTGAGATGCTTGAAGCTGGGCGAGTGCATCGGCCACGCGCGGAGAAATTGTACACTAACATTCTTGATCTAAGTCTATACGCCAGCCACCGCTGTCGCTTCCTTGAATTACCTTGTTTCTTGATGACCGACGTTGGCAATCAGATATCTTATATTGAAGCACTCCAGAAGCCGCAATATGATCATGAAAACCATCAGGATGCTCGGACGATACACCTCTGAAACTAGGCTGGAAGCTCGGCATGACTTCTGCGAATGTTCGTATTAGTACTCACTGATTGAAAAACATATCCTGCGCCGAGTTTTCTAGCCTCAAAGCCTCTCCTTCTCCCGAATATTTGCTACCTGCACGAAAACGCTCATCCCAAGCACGTCTGCTTCCGCTTCTGTGATCGGTTCGTCGCGTCCACACAGCTGCTTGTACGCAGGCGCTTCCCAAAAGGTAAACTCGAACTCGCGTGCGATTCCGATACGCTCAATTGCGCTCAGTTGTGTGTTTTCTAGCTTCTTGATGGTAAATGTCTGTAGTGTAGGATAATCGTATGATGTAGCAACTCGAGGTGCTGGGGCGAGCGCGGATGAGTCAAAGTCCGGTGCACCCTCGATGGGACTATATGGCACGTTAGTGGTTATGAGTTTCATCTCGAACATGGGGCTCATGAAGCGTATAGGATCTTGAAGGTGTTGAGAAAGTCGATAGCATTATGTTCCACCGATAGTCCTTCAGTCTCATGACTAGGAGCCTTTTGCTCTATCAGGCGCTTCAGGACAGCGAATCGCTTGAGGAGGTACTTGTGGGTGTGGAATACCGTACCGTCCACCTATAAAATCCCTGTATAACATCGTTTGTTCTCGTCCGTGAATTGAGCTGATTGACGTACGCAGAAGTCGAAATCTCCGACTCCTAGCTCAAACAGCTTGTTGCCTTCGGCGTCTTCCGGGATTTGGTGCAATTCAGTAGCCGCTCTCGTACAGTCAATGAATTATATCACATCTGTGGATAGCTTGGGGCTTGCCTTTGTTAGATCGAGTGCCAAGCAGAGATACTGCATCAGACCCAAAGGGCTCCGCGCCTGTATTGAACGATATAGAAACAGGAGAACTCAGAATTGAATCGTTTCTAGCCATGTAGAAGCGCTATAACATCTAATCAAATGGTTAGTGGTGGTGCGGCGCAGGTTTATACCTAGGCGCCGATCAGCCACGCGACTGATATCAACTGGGTGGAGGCAGAGGTCGTGCTTTTTTGGTTGGTAGCGTTTCTAAGCGCCAATATCACACTATAAGCACCTTTATTCCATCCATGCGTCTCATAATCTTGCACAAGAGTGCAAACTAAAACAACAGAGTGTATGTTAGCCCCGGCCAAATCTCTCGCGCGTAGCTATTAAAACGTCCAATCCCTCTGAAACGTTCAAATTAGTCGGATGTACCTAGGCCTACCCCGAGGATGCATCCGTACGTCTTGTAATCCTCAGAATATATTACTACCCCCTATCCTTATCGTCGCTTTGAACACCGGATGCAGAGTGATGTCACCTTGAGAGACCCGTGGCCCCATAAAAATGATGTATATATGCTAAGATCATATAACCTAGTTCGAGCAATGTATGCACAAATACCTATCAACATTAATGTATAAATCCCGACATCCATATTAAAATCGCATATATCCGAGAATACTTTGGTATTGTCCCACCTAAAGCGACGATAAGGATAGGGGGTGGGCTCCTGGCCGGAATGTATAGGCTCGTGACTTGTCGGCCCAACCTCATTCAGCGGACGTGCCCGCCCATCGTACAACGCCGTGCTCATGTGATCTGAGCTGTCTGCGTGTGTTTAGATCTCAGTGGTGCTCGGGAGGTATAAAGAAAGCCGCTCCCCGCCTGGCAGCTTTCCCTCAACCACCACACCCTCCGCTCGACTCGTCTCTCCTGCGAGCCTTTAGTCTTCAATACTCATCGCTACTGCGAGCTTACTCTACCCACCCCCTCTTGCTCTCGTACCACCTCATGCCTTCTTGCCGTCTCACACCGTCGTACGCGAGTAAGCTGCTTCTCCCAGTTCGACATGCCTGGCGCTAACTGCCTCTCATAGCTCACTCTGTCTGCTTGTCCCTACAAGCCTCTCCACCTTAGCGCGTCGAGACAACACTCCACCCCCTGTCCTCTACGGACACCCCTCCTCTCCCTCCTGCCTCGCAGGCTGGGCTGGATTCGAGCAAATCCTCGACCAGCACGTGTATCCGCCGAGTTTGAGCGCTTGGTCCTGACGCTACGGCGTCCGCACGAGTCAGGGACATCGGCTGCTCGCTCACAGGGATTGTGCCGGGGTAACCTTCGTACCGCGTACTAGCGGGCACGCTGTCAGCAGCGACGCCGCGTACCCCGTACTTTCATCGACGGACCTCCCTGGCGCCCAGTGGTAGCACGGGTAGGTGGGTTCTCTCTCTTTCTCTTCCTCCTGGACTCGCTTCCCCCGTTGCTGACGCCACCCCCTGTCTAGGTCTCGGTCGCAGCCTCAAGACCCCTCGTCCGCCCAGGCAATCATTCATACTCTCCATACAAACCCATACGCTCTATCCATTGTATCACTCTTAAAACGTTATTTGTGGTACAAAATTGTTTATCATGCGATTGAACTAGCATACATCGAGTGATTTAGCCTTTGTAAATTCGAATACTTGTAGGGCGATCTACAGTATTACAGAAGACTATATTCAGACAAGCCAAAGGCCGATTTGGCCCTCGAAGTAAACGAAACCTAAACCAAAACATTGAAAAAAAAAACTAAACTAGAAAAGTGGCATCTGCGTAAGGTCGCCATATCCACTTGCGAGCAAGAACGAACCCGAGACCATAGACTGTAACAGTTTCTTCAACTTAGCCGGCGCGGAGGTCGGAATACCAGTCAAAATAGGGCCCATATCTGCCACAACGCCCGTGATAACCCCCAGGTCTGGGGTTGGCATATGCACCGATGCCGTAGCACTACCGTCTTGACTCGTTACCTCAACAATGCTTGCTCCTCCTGGCCAGTCGTAGTTTCTGACTTCCCGAATGGTAGCTGGATCGTAAATTTGGCTGTAATTGCAGGTGCTATAAACGCTTTCATCAAATTTAGCGAGTTCAGTCTGTTGGTGGGGCGGTAAGCGACATATATCAATATCTGAGAACAGCGTAGTGCGTACTTCAAGGAGATCATCAATCATTTTTCCGTGCCTCATGGCCCACGGTATGCGTTCCGCCATCCGCAAAAACGCAAGTCCAATGATAGTACGCAGGGTATGTAATGTAAAGAGGGATGCAAAGCTTACCGAATCACTCTACCTCGGAGCGCATAGTCGTTGCTTCAGATATAAGACCTGCTTGGTATTTGTGCTTGAGGATCAGGCCTAATTATAGCATGGCTCGATCAGCTTTCTAAACTCCAGATTGATTCAAAATACTTACCATGATACGAGCAGCCATCATCCAACCAAGCTGGGAAAGGGGTCAGTTTGCCAGCCAACATCGTAATCATTTATGCATCACGTACAGGAACCCCAAGAGCAGTTTCAACCAAAGTGAATTTTATAAGATACATTGCAATATATGAGAGTAGCGCCTGCCCTTATTCGTCGGCTGATGGCATAGGGAGTTGATGAAAATCAGATCACTGGGCAGGCATTTCAGCCAGGAAAGCTTTGACCGGGACTGTTGTCATGCTGTATTACTGCTCTGAATATTTTCTATTGCGGGCTTGTTACCTTATCCAACGTATTATGTTTAATTACGCATATAATATGAACAAAAAGGTTTGCTGTACAGCGGCCTTCCCGATAAAGGCTGAGAGATGCGCATACATCACTTCACGCTCTACCATCCCCCACTTCCTACCATTCTTAGTGACCCTTGCGAATATCAGTCTATACTAGCGGGAGCCCCCTTGAACATAAATCAAAGCAGCTGCAAGGGAGCCTATGAAAACTTCGACCCTTAAATGAGCGACTCAGGTTTTGGAGTGCTAGTACGGCGAAGAGAATAAACAAGATCATGCAACTGCACCGGTTTTGTAAATTGCGTTGAGGTGAATTGTGGTATATTGAGATTTTCAACTGGAATCGTCTCAATTTTTTTTGGTTGGATTCGGTTTCCCTACATAGCTTTGTGGGTGTAGAACTTAAATACGTCACCTGTGTCAAGACCTTGCTAAGTCGCCTAGTAAAGAAACTCTATTTAGCAAACGCTCAACGATATCCAAAAAAGTTTTATAGAGCAAGGCAGATATGTTCTCCTCATTACCACGAATATGTACCTTGATTTAAGATGAAGAACATAGTAAACTAATGAGAATCTTTGAACAGCCAGCTCGCAGTCCCCGAATGACCTCTTCTCAAATACTATACAGAGTCACGTGGATGCGCGTAGGCGCCATTGAAACACGATGTTACTCGACTTTACTGAGGTGTTCAAACAGACTGGACAACTAGCAGTGTTTAGCCCTGGAACAACATACCTTCTGACTGCCGTACAAGATAGGCTTATTGTGCGCCGTACCGGGTCTTTTCAAATAGCAAGGTCGTGGCTAGTTGATACGTCCCCTTCAACTACTACCTCGATTATATCACCCCCTCCCCGAAGCGGGGGATCTCGAACATTGCGGTCTAGTTCTCAAAACCAGACCGAGTCTGAGACAACTCCAGACGGTTGGATTACCCATGTGGGGTGGTCGTGCGACTCTGAATATGTCCTTGCTTGTTGCGCAAAGCGCGGTGTAGTCAATGTCTATAAAATGGTGGACGAGGAATGGAATGCACGTGTCGAATCTGGAGCGGAAGGCCTTGCTCGCGCAGAATGGGCACCAGATGGACGAAGCATAGTCTGTTTCTCAGAGTGGGGAGTAAGCACGCTTGATTATCCAGTGGTCTGGTAGACTCACTTAAGCCTACTACCTAGTTGCGGGTGACGGTCTGGTCTTTGACTGATGGAACGGCTACCTATATCCAGTTTCCGAAACACTCCGACCGTGGTAAGTAACTTGAGTGCAATCGAACATCTATTGCCTGATTTGATTAGGCTATACCTTTAGAAAGGATGGCCGATACTTTGTGCTGGCCGAACGTCATAAATCTAGAGATACTATAGGAGTATACGATGCAAGAGACGGATATAAGGTTGCTCGAGTAAGCCCAGTGTTCTTGAATTATATCGCATCGCGTCTAATAAACAAAAACAGCACTTTCAGTCACCCACTCAGTCGCTAGCGGCCATGGCGTTGTCGCCTAACGGGAGGCACCTTGCCGTTTGGGAAGGACCTCTCGAGGTGCGCCTATTTATTGAACTCTTCTGAACGTCTATCAATGAAGCTGTGTAGTATAAACTCTCGGTTATCAACCTAGCTGGTACGGTTCTGAGAACCTTTGTGCCGGAGCCTGATCCAGGATTGGGCATACGGTCGGTCGCTTGGCATCCAAGTGGCGGGTTTTTGGCAGTCGGAGGTTGGGATGATAAAGTAAGTAGCTTTATATGGCACAAGGAAGGCTATCTAAGCATTCAGTTAGGTTTACATATTGAGCAGCTTAAGCTGGATAGTAGTTGCTACTTTCGAGCTCAGTGCTCGGGTGCCGCTCGGGGTGGTAGGTTCACTATCGATGTCCTAAGCATTTGTCAGGCTAAGCTAAAAATCTCAGAGGGTATGGAAGGAGCCATCGAGGTGGCTAACTAAAGGACCTGAAGGGTCTTTCGCGGAATGTGAGTTGTGACTATTGAAGATAAGCCACCACTCACCTGGTTTGCGTAGATGATAGAGCTGTCGGAATCACTTCTTTGAGCATCACTCGTCGAGACGGTGCAAAGGGACTTCCGAAGACAGGTGCCGCGCAAATCGAATGGAATTTGACAGGGACTCTGCTTTTTGTTCGATTTGGTATGTATTCAATTTGTACACTGGTCTCGTCATCTAACCACGGTGGGTAGAATCTGCCTCTACAGCGCTCCATATCTATAATTTCCCTGCTCCCGACGAGCCGTTTAAGCCCGGTTTGAGGACTGTTCTCCTGCATGCATCTCCGATTGCCCGTGCATGTTGGAATCCTGTACGTGCCGAAACTCTTGCAGTATGCTGCTCCCGTCCTGGAGTGTACATATGGACAGCAACCAACGATTGGGTTAGCGAGGGCGGAGACCTTGATGAGGAAGGTGCAGAGTGTATGGGTGTACCTGGTCGTAAGTTCCTCTAGCTGAGTTCTTTTGATGCCCGCACAACTAAAACCGTTCTGTAGAGGAACTTAACGTCCGTGATGTGCGATGGGCACCAGACGGAAGAGGGCTACTTATGATAGACAGTGATTCATATTGCTGTGCGTTCGAGGTGGACGATGAAGGCCAACCCACGTAAAACATAGCTTTTCTTAGGACTTCTTCGGATTGTTTCATACTTGCTGTTTTGATCTATTGCGTTTGGGGTATTTTTACAGGAATCTACGTAAATACGGTGGAGAATAGCATCATTCAGGCTTATTGCAAACGGCCACTTGCCGCGGTAGAGCGGTTAACGTAATCACGTGCAGTTCCCCAACCAAGCCATGAACAAAACGCAGGCTCTATTCGCTGGCTCATTTGTGGGGACATTCGCAGTTTTGGTCACTCTTGCACGCGTCCTCGGCCTCCCTCCCTTCACGTCCTCTGAAGAACACACTATCCAAGACCCCAAAAATCCGTTTACACGCTCTCTAGTCGCGATTGCAAACACGATGGGTATTGACACGACACAGTTGCTCGCCGTCGGCGTAGGAGCGATATGTACCTGCACGGCTCTTTACTTTTTGTCACCTAAAAGTGAGCAAGAGGCTTCCATACTAAGCAGATCCTAATATGCTGAGTCTACTAGAACGGGGACCTGTTTTAGATCCCAAGGAGTGGAAAGAGTTCCCCCTGATTGAAAAAATAGATGTCTCTCCTAATACCGCTATGTAAGTTCGCATACTATACCTCCAATGATATCGCTAACCTCTTGATCCATACTCCAGCTACCGGTTTGGACTGGCCGATCCTAATGACATCCTCGGCCTCCCTATCGGCCAGCATATCTCCGTCCAGGCTGAGATCAATGGGAAAGATATCATGCGCAGCTACACCCCAACCAGCAGCGATGATGACCGCGGCCATTTCGACCTTCTCGTCAAGGTATTTTTAAGCTCGTATGGTTATGTCCGCATCGGTCTCAAAGATTATCTTATCAGTCTTACGAAAAAGGCAACATCTCCCGTTATCTTTCGCTCCTCAAAATTGGTCAAAAAGTGCGCATCAAGGGGCCCAAAGGCCAGTTCAACTATCATGCATCGCTGTCGCGTGAGCTTGGTATGATCGCGGGTGGAACCGGAATTACCCCTATGTTGCAAATTATCCGCGCGGCCATGAAGAACCCGCTGGACCTGACGAAAATCAATTTGATTTACGCCAACGTTGCCCCCGAGGATATCTTGCTCAAAGCCGAACTTGATGACCTAGCTGCCCGATATCCTACTCGCTTCTCGGTTTATTATGTTTTGAACAGCCCTCCTGAGGCGTGGGATGGTGGAATCGGATTCGTCACCAAGGATATGATTGAGAAGTACATGCCCCCTACTGATGCCAACATCAAAATTCTTCTGTGTGGTGCGTTCATTTTACTATCTAGCTTCACACCGCGTCTCAAGTGACATGTCTGTCCCCTCTTCCACCATTCTTTCCCCAATATAGGCCCGCCACCAATGATGACGGCTATGAAGTGAGTTCTTTGTTGTTTGATCAGTTCCGGTCTCTCAATGCGTATTCTTTACTTCAACAGGAAGCACTTAGACGACCTCGGATATCCTGCGCCCAGGACTGTCAGTAAACTGGTTGATCAAGTGAGTTCCCACCTCCCCATCCTTTTGTTTTGTTGTTGACGGTACTGCAGGTATTCCTCTTCTAAAATTCCGACGGTGATTTGCAGCAGTGTATCTCAGTTGTGTATCTAGAGCAAATTGTTATCCTGCATCGCAATTACTGTGCCACTCTGCCTGCCCTTATTGGTCAGCGCAGTGTGGGAGTTTGCAAGCACGACCACGTATATGCGAACCTCTATCGTGCGTGGAAGCTTATCTTGTTGTTGCATCCAACTCTATTTGGTGATCCGGGAGAAGCAACAAAACAGACGCGAACAACGATTTAGCTGCTTGAGATGTCGAGACCGGTCAGCGCGTTGAGCATATTTAGCACACGGGTGGATCCGATGAGTTTCAGCGTCATACCTGAGCTCCTCGGGCACAATTGCGAGCTCTCTCCCGCGGGCATATTCCCGTGAATGAATATGGGTCCTGTGAATAAAAAGAAGCATACCTTGGACCTTTTTCTTCAACTCTCACGCCCCTTTCGCCATCCCTGTTCCTTCCTACATCATATCATACCGCGCCGCTTAATCAACTGCCACTCGACAGCTCGACCTGCCATCTCTCGTATCCTACATCCCCCATCTCACGTTCAGTATGACCTCGACAAACGGAAAGTCTGGCAATTTCATCACTCGCTTGTTCCACCATAATAAGAAGAAGTCGGAGGAGAAAGTGACTACCACTGCTCCTGCTGCCTCTGTTACCCCCGCCGAAACCTCTAAGCCCACCGAGACCAAGACTATGGCCAAGGTGAGTTTCCAATCGCTTTCAGCTGTGGGACAGCGCTGACCGTCCTGTTTTCAGCCCACTCTCTTTGTATTTGGCGGAAGCGTCTGGGTAAGTAGTGTAGTTAAAGACATGGTGTCTTACAATTAAACTTATCGTTATTACTAGGCTTCTGCTCCAGGTCTCGCCTTGTAAGTTTAAGGCACATTTTGAATATTTCCGAACACTAAACTTTTGAATCAGGATTGAGTATAAGTATACTCCCGAACTGGTCGAGGAGAAGGTTGTTAACTTGCTCGAGGGAGATAACTTTGAGCCTGGTGAGTTGGATTAACCCATGTCTCTTTAACCACTAATATATGAGTGCTTAGAATTCCTTCGCCTCGTAAGCAAATCGCATTAATATGAAGCAAACCATCCTCTGATAATTCACTTACCTTGCTCAGAATATCCTTGCCACCCTCCCTACCTTGGTAACCCCGGAAAAGACATATACCAGCACCGCCGTAAGTCCATCAAAGCTCTTCGGACAACATTATCTCACCTAAGTACTAGGACTGCGTCGAGTGGCTTGTTCTCCACGCCCCTACCCCTGGTACGAAGTCGACCCATCAGGACGTTATCACCGCTGTCCACCGCGAGAACATTGATCCTAACTTCTCGCTCTTGTCTGCTCGCACCCCGGAGGAGCTCAAGGCCAAGCGCGAGAGCGTTCCTGGACTTTTTGTCCGTCAACGCCAGGCTAAACTCGAGAAGCTTGCTCCCGAGTCTCCAGAAGATCTCAAAGATTTCTACAAGGAGAAGCTCGGCTTCAACGGATTCCTCTCGTCTGTATACGCTGGTAAGTCGACTCATGATTAGGGTTATTCCTTCCATTTAATAACGCTTCTTGTATAGAGGAACCCGCTGCCGATGTTACCTCTGGATGGTTCGATAAGTCGAACCAGCACTGGTCAGACGTCAAGGGCTTTGTCTCCACCGAGCTCCCTAGCCTCCTTCCCGAGAGTGGCTTTGTTGATGGTGCGGCTCCTGGTGAAGCCGATTTTCATGTTGCTGCCTGGCTCGCTCGTACCGCTGGTGTATGCGGTGCCAAGCCTGACGAGGTTGCCCCGCTTGGCGAGGCTTTGGGATTGACTTTGGACCCGAAGATTGTGGCATACTTTAATGCCTGGAAAGAGCGTGAATCCTGGAAGAAGATGTACGCTGAGGGCCTGCACTAAATGTTGGATTTTTGGAGTGTAGTAGTATGTAATACCTATAGATCAAAGGAGATATATATTCAAGTTGAACCATACGTCTGTGGTGTGAGTCCAAGAATAATCCAAGAGTGTTCTAACAAGCATATATCTACTTGTGAGAAATTCAAAATGCAAGAACTAGAAGACATTGTTTTTCAGACGAGATTGAAAGATGATTGATAGATAAGATGTTTTAGTCATTGTATGCGCCAGTGGTACTCCTAGTAGTGTTGCTGAAAGCAGTATCAATTATCTGTAGCAATGCGCTGCGGCGAGTATCGGAAGAGTGACTCGATGTGGGACGCTGGGTGTCACACTCGGTCTCAGAGGATGTGTCCTGACTGCCGGATTGGGAGCCTTGTGAAGGAACATGGCGATGTCTATCGGAGAGTATTCTTTTGAATAGGACGAGTCCAAGCCCTTGTTGTGACTGTCTAGCTTCACGTCTAGCTGCAAGTTCGACAAAGGTTTCAATACCGAGCACTTGCGCTTCATCAACAGTAAGAGACCGCTCTCTGGCGCATAGCTCCTCTAGACCCAGCTCTTCCCATGCGGGTATATCTGATTGTCGAGCGAGGATAATTCGTTCGATTGGTTCCATGTTCTCCTTCTCTAGAGCATCAATAGCAAACGCTCGCATGGCCGGGTGATCGAGGTTTGTCGCAACTCGAAGAGTAGACTTCAAGATGAACGAGCTGAATTGTACACCAAACTGTCCATAAGCTCTAGCAGACGAAGCATTTGTGAGGAGTCCTATGGAAGGGTTGGAAATGTGATGGCGCACGTTGAATACAAAACATTCAGCATGTTGCGGAAGTCCTCGACATTTTCCTCCACTGTTATGTTCGCTCGCCCAGATGTATTTGAATTATTCATGCTTGGGGCGCCTGTGTTCATGAGGGCATGCAAAGAGTTAAACTCTCTCATTTTATACTGGTGAAGGTGAAATGTGTGGTTCCCGACCTACATAATCCAGCCTGCTCAGTACGACAGTTTCACGCTAGAAGACAATAGAACACACACATTCACCTCTATATTCCCATCCGTGAAGTTAGATGACTGGATTATAGCGCTAGGAGAGCTTGATTCAATGGTGTATGACTGATGCTGATCGTTTGATCGCTGGGGATGATTTAACGCAACGCCATCGAAGAGAGCACCCGGACACAGAAGCGTGCCTGTTGGGGCGTCAATAATACTAACAGAGAGGCATGAGAGAAATCTTACTCACCAGAACGACTCACGCTGCCCAATGTCGGTTGAATCGCCTCTGTCGGGGGAATATTTGGGGGATTGGTGATACTATCATCATCCTGGATATCTTGCCAGCTTTGACACGAGAAGACAGATGCAGAAGAACTCGACGAGCTAGACATCTACAAGGAGTGTTTGAAAGTATGAGTGACTTGTGAGCCACGAGACTACCTTCGTGGCGTGATGTTTGGGCTTACTTGGATCAAGAGGTGGTTGTGGCAGTGTTCAATCCTATCACGTGGCTTCTTTCCCAACTCGTGGCTTCCTGTTTTGACTATTGAGTTATCCCTCTTGGATGATATCTCCTCGTGCACGGACCATTTGATAGAGCTCGCACGCAACAATGCCACATGCTACCACACCCCCTCTTGAATCTTCTGACTTATTTTCTGGTATCAAATTCTTTCTTTCTCGAGGTTTGAACTCTGAGACCTCCGAACGCTTGCGGGAGCTTTTGTCTGAGTATGGCGCGACTGAAGTGGAGGGCCCCGAAGACTCCACGCATGTTCTGTCTACTTCGGACTGTTTCGTTGGCGCGAACGAAGCAAAGGGTGCAATTGTTGTAACAGTATGTCAGCTACATTTCTCACCGCAATTGATCTTGAACTCGTGGGTAGCCCACTTGGGCCGAACGCAGCGTGTTGCTGGGGAAAATACAAGAGTAAGCACAACTACCTATAGACTTTTTTATTTGGTTCTAAATCCGGTACAACGTAGCTCTCGATTCTATTCTGCGGATCCTAATAAACTCTTCTCAGGAATAACAGCTACCTCATCAGATGTATGTCCGCGAATTTGGGCGTATCTCCTACAGTCTCTAATTTAACACAAACAACAGCTTCCGCTGAAAGACAGTGAATCGATTGCAGCAGGAATTGTGGCGTTTGGCGGTCAATGGCGGCCAGCCTTAACAAACGATGTCACACACTTGTTTTGCTTGAGTGCAAGTGGGGTGCGTTAGCCATACCTAGGCCGATGGATCTATCCGACCACTAATAACACCTCACCATTCCAATAGCCCAAGTATGCGAAAGCACTGAGTACCAAAGACTCCGCAATTCCGATACAAGTTGTTGTCCCTCACTGGTTTTCTGATTGCTTCAAGACGGAGACGCTTCTTCCAACGAAACCCTATTTGTTCCCGAACCCACCAGTACTTGATCCGGACTATAGGTGTGTTCATTCTTATGCTAGACTCCAAACGACTCACATCCGTTATAGTGCGAAACTAATGCTTAATGGCGGAGGCGCCACGGGGGAGGCACCTGACGATCCAAAGGCAACCGCTCAGCGCAGATTAATGCGGGCTGCTGTAGGTATCGATGCGGAATTTGGTTCCAACCCTGGTACCCAACCATCGTCCTTTAACAAAAGCCAGTCCGGTAATCGAGTTCTTGGAGGGAAGCGCATCATTTTCTCAGCTCGTGCCGTGCAAAACGAACTTCAACGAGACGATGTCTTTCGGCGACGCGTTGAGCAAGTTGGCGGAACATACATTTCGGGCTTGAGCTTGGGTGATAGTGGTGTCACGAAAGAAATTTTAGACAACTCTGATGTATTTGTCACCATATATCGAGAAGGAGACGAGTACGAACTAGTATGTAGCTCCTGTTTGTGTCTGGGCTTTCAGCTGACTTTCAACTAATTAGGCTTCAACCTGCAACGTTATCATTGGCACGCCTGCATGGATCCTCTATGTGACAAGTACTGGGTTATGGTGCGACCCTAAAGAACACCTGTTGCATTATCCGTACCACGAGCGGCCGGTTCGGGGTTTTGAGGATCAGGTACGCACACCGTCAAAAGTTTCAATTTGTATATCATTAATGCGCGTTTTTAGATGATTACTATTACAAACTACACTGGTGATTCACGCGAATACTTGAAAAAGGTCTGGAGAATTGGATTAGGCTATCATACCAGAACTAACTCGTGCATTTAGCTGATCGCCGCTATGGGCGGTAAGTTCACGCCTTCCATGACTTCTAAGAACACCTGCGTCGTAGCTTCTCAGTGCGTTCTTTCTCCCTTTTAATTGGTGTAGTCCTGCTCACAAACCCTTGTTGGCTAGTGTTATGGTCCCGCCAAATCAACCAAAGCAAAATAAAATTGAGAAAGCACGAGAATGGCGAATACCGATTATCAACCACCTCTGGTTGGAAGATAGCTTCCGAGCTTGGACAAAGATGCCACTCAGCGATCGCAAGTACACCGAGTATCCCCCAGGCGTCGACTGGATGCAGGAAATCAATGCTCGAGGCGTAGGGGCTGGGCCAGTACCGGATCCCCCTCGCGAGAAGAAGCCCGTGTCCGCGCCGATACCTGTACCTGCGCCGGAAAATGCTCGTGCGACTTCTAATGGCGTAACGCAATCCGTACCAGTCGACTCCCTGCCATCTATAGAGGACACACCAGCCATAACTCCTATGCGGCGCAAAGCGAGTACCTCCAGTCCAGACAAAAGTCGTTCAGTTGCAAAATCCAATCATACTTCCCCCGACGCTCCCCCATCAAAGAGCACCAATTCCGATGCCACAAAGCGGAAGCTCGATGCCGATACGTCGCACTCTTCCAAACGAGCTCGGACTGGACGCCCTTCCGACCCAATCAACAACAATAAAGGAAGTTTGTTGTCCTCTTCGAAAGGACCCGGGAAATCCGCTCAAGCACTGGAACGGGCTCAACCGTCGTCGTTTGCCAAGGATGGTTCTGTTCCCAGCAGTGCTTTCCCCGTCGAGCCAGTCAGTCCGGAAAAGAGGGGTCGCAAGTCAAACAGATCTTCGGATGACGAAGATGGCGATTCTTCATCCTCCGATGAACCTGATCGCCCGTCTCTTACCAACCACTCCTCAAATGAATTACACACAAATAACCTGGGAGGGCGCGCCCCGCGCGCTGCTGCGGCCGCTGCCCAAAATAGGTTGCGCAACGTAATTATGCCTGACGTCCAGAAATTTCAAAACGAAATGCAGTCGA
This sequence comes from Ceratobasidium papillatum, assembly GCA_037042815.1. Classification (NCBI taxonomy): domain Eukaryota; kingdom Fungi; phylum Basidiomycota; class Agaricomycetes; order Cantharellales; family Ceratobasidiaceae; genus Ceratobasidium; species Ceratobasidium papillatum. Next base: position 16,353 of record JAYRCO010000489.1, read on the forward strand.
GCAAAGGAGACGTGCGGAAGATGGAGAAGCTGGCTGAAAAACAGCAACGTCGAGCAAGCACCACAACCCGCCAGGACGACGATGCCCCGCCTGCAAAAAAGAAAAAGACGCAGGCCGAAGACGTGGATACCAAAGCCAAGAAACCCCCATCGAAGCCTAGTCAAAGTCAGAACGTCTTAAAGAAGGAGCCCAGCAAGAAGGAGCCTAGCAAGAATAAACCAGCAGCTACGAACAAGGCCACACCGCGACTGTCAGACGGCCAAGAGCGCTCTCGACAGGAACAAAACTCATCCTCGATTCGTATCATTTGTACCAAATCGAAGCCCACAGACCAGGAAATGAAGGTGAGAAATTGACAATACGCTGGCTTCATATATTAATTGCATGTGCCGAATCAGGGGATGAAGCAGCTAGGGGCAAGCTTCACGGAAGATCCGGCTGGATGCACCCACCTGGTAGTCAATTCGATTGGTCGAACCGAAAAGTTTTTATGTGCGCTACCCCGGTGCAATCACGTAGTTTCGATGAAGTGGATCCAAGAATCAATCAAGGCCGGAAAATTATTGAGTACGTTTTGTTCACTCCAGCTAGAGTCGGATGCTTAACCTCGTTGGCAGAGGAATCCGACTATACGCTTAAGGATCCGGACAATGAGAAGAAATACGAGTTTAGCCTGGCTGAAACGATCAGGAGGATTAAGAGTAACGGAGGAAAGCTCTTGGAAGGCCACACGTTCTATCTAACCGACAAGCTTGGAGTGGAATCTGGTGTTTTCCAGAGAGTCGTTGAAGCTTCTGGAGGCGTGGTATGTCTATCACTATCTCACCACTTGATGGCAATACTTAATGGTTTTTAGGCCAAACTTGAACCGAAGCCGACTAAAAAGAAGGTGGGAAACGATGCGAAACACCACCACGTTATTTCAAGTCGAGAGAACGAAGCAAACTGGGCAAATCTCAAGCACGAAGCTATACCAGTATATAGCAAAGAGTTTATTCTTAACGGCGTACTGCGTCAAGAACTGGACATGACCAAGGACCGTTTGTTTTAGTTGGGGCTCTAGCGATTGATGGTTTACAAGTGGTTATTTTACATTTTCTTTCCTTTGATGTCTGATGGGCTCTCGTGTAAATAGTACTACGCTTTTTCTATTTTGCATATCTAATTACAGCTTTTAGTTATTTCAAGGCCACAGAGCTCCAAGTAGGTCGAGAGCAATTGACGGTGTATTCTATTATTGAGCGGTTTTTCCCTCCCTGACACTTTTTAAATACTTTTCCTCCGCCTCTAATGCGCGAGGTACCACCACAAACGCAATCACACCTTGTCCAACAACAAGTCCATCCTCCAATCCCTTTGCCTTCCCTGTTGCACGTACATTTGCGCAGATATTCGCCAATGTCTTGTTTCTTCCTAGTTTCAACACCCTTCCTTGTTTTGTCTGCACGTATACGTTCACCGCACGCGATGAATACTCTTTCTTGGCGTCCCAAGGCGGATAGCCCACTTGTCCGTCAGGAGACGAAGGATCGGGCAAGATAGTATCGATATGTGCACCGAGAGTGTCGTGTGTAGAGAATCGGATGATGAGGTCGGTTTGTCCATATTGCGGGTAGACCAATGCAACCCGGCATATAAGTTCTGCATTCTCTGGATCGGCAGGAAGTGGGGGATCAAGGTGAGGTAGGCTTTCCGGCTCGACGTTGTCGTTGGGTGTTCGGAGTACTGTGATGCCATGGTACTAGATCAATGTTAGCATACATCCAGATCCCAGTACTATATGCTTACTTTCAAAGCAGTATTGAGCGCCGCTTTAATAGATTTGTCCCTTTCGGCCGCTTGAACCTTTTCGTAGGCTTTTCGTGTTTCTTCTTCGACACCTTTTGATGCCGTAGCTTTTATCTTCTCAACATCCTTGTTATCTCGATCAAATACTAAACAACTACCAAACCACTTAGATTTTCAAAATATGGTAAAAACAATGTGCTCACCGATCGCATGCATCTACAGCTTCTTCGAACCGCCTGAGCTTGACCAGCGCACGTGCAGCCCGAAACAAGGCTTTGGACGACTTTGGATCATGCTCCAATACCAGATGGACATCTTTCAGCACTTGTCCAAAGTTCTCTATTCGGAATCTCCAGTCCATGAGAAGGTCGCTGTACGCATCAGAAAAGGTATCTCACCCAGCTCCAAATTTGCTGCGGCTCGGTTCAAGAGTAACGCACTATAGAGTGCCCAGTCTTTATCCTCAACCGGGACTCTTTGAACGGCATCTTCTTTTCCCTCTATCGGCCTAATGGTCAAAGCATCGATCCCTTGGGTATAGAAACCTTGAGCTTCACGGAATCGTCGGCCTTTAAAGTACTCGTTTCCTTGATCTTTAAAGTTGGATGCAATCTCTTGACAATCACGTCAGACAATCGTTCAATAAAATACGGATTTCAGGCGTACCTTCGGGAGGGCCCTCGTGTATAAGACTTTGGAGTGCGGCTAGTGTATTGGCATCAGATTCGGATACGCTGCTGTCGTTTCCAGATGGAAGTTCGCGCATAAAGAGCGGAGTCCTGTCAAAGGCATCCAAGGTTGGATGAGCGAGAGGCTGTGGCTCTGACATGTTGGCACTAGTATAAATAATTCTAGAGGTGTACACGAGTTTTGTCTAGATCCAGGCCTTTATCGTATGCAGAAAAATGTTCTCGAGCTCAATCTTCAGTCACCTAGCAAGGATGGGTCGATTGCAGTATCCGGCAAGCAGGGTGATCGAAGGCAAGGCTCTTCCATATTCGGCTACATGACAAGTCTCACGTGATCTGCTCTCGGAATAAGCCACACGGCCGTCTGTATAGCACCTTCGGATCCAAAATCATCATCAATCCAATTTCCGCAACACCGACAATCTTTCCCCTCAAGATTAACGAAAATGTCTCACCGTAAGGTACGTTGGGCTCGCGGAGATTGGATGAGAGTGCGAGAGCTAACGGTGGGCGTAGTACGAGGCACCCCGTCACGGTTCGTTGGGTTTCTTGCCCCGCAAGCGTGCTGCACGCCATCGCGGAAAGGTCAAGTCTTTCCCCAAGGTACGTTCTGCTCAAGCATAGTTATCTACAGTCAACTCATTGTGGCGGTTAGGATGACCCTAAGAAGCCGGTCCACCTCACCGCAACTATGGGCTACAAGGCTGGTATGACCCACGTTGTGCGTGATCTCGACCGTCCCGGCTCCAAAATGCACAAGCGCGAGGTTGTCGGTTAGTCTTTTCCATACTCGATAGTTTTGAATATGTACTGAAAATTATTTCAGAGGCCGTTTCGATTATCGAGACTCCCCCTCTCATCGTTGTCGGTGTTGTCGGATATGTCGAGACTCCTCGCGGCTTGCGCACTCTTACGACCGTTTGGGCTAACCACTTGAGCGATGAGATCAAGCGTCGGTTCTACAAGGTTAGTCTATTCGTTTATATCTATTAAAACTTTATATTCAATTTGTATTGCAGAACTGGTACCGCTCGAAGAAAAAGGCGTTCACTCGGTACGCCAAGAAGGCATCCGAGAACGGCGGCAAGTCGACTTCGCGCGAGTTGGAGCGCATTCGCAAGTACTGCACCGTCGTTCGTGTTCTTGCGCACACCCAGCTCCGCAAGACTGGCTTGAAGCAAAAGAGGGCGCACCTCATGGAGATCCAGGTTCGCATATACCTCGCCTATTAGCTGAAATTTACTAATCACAGCCTAATAGGTCAACGGAGGCTCTATCCCCGATAAGGTCGCGTACGCACAGGGCTTGTTCGAGAAGCCTGTCGAGGTTTCGTCGGTATTTGAGCAGGACGAGGTTGTAGACGTGATTGCTGTCACCAGGGGTCACGGATTCGAGGGTGTGACTGCTCGTTGGGGAACCAAGAAGCTGCCGCGCAAGACGCACAAGGGCCTGCGCAAGGTTGCTTGTATTGGAGCGTGGCATCCGAGCAAGGTCATGTTCTCTGTTGCGCGTGCTGGTCAAAGTGAGTATTGTCTAGAGTTTCCTGTTAGGCGTAGACTGATTGTGTGTAGATGGATACCACCACCGCACGGAGATCAACAAGAAGATCTACCGTATCGGCTCTGGCGAGGACAAGGCCAACGCACGTACCGAGTCGGACGCGACCGATAAGGTCATCACTCCTCTTGGTGGATTCCCGCACTACGGTATCGTCAAGAACGACTTCCTGATGCTCAAGGGCTCTATCCCGGGTACCAAGAAGCGCGTGGTCACGATCCGCAAGAGCCTGATGGTGCACACCTCCCGACGAGACTTGGAAAAGGTGCAGCTCAAGTTTATCGACACGAGCTCCAAGTTTGGGCACGGAGCGTTCCAGACAAAGGAGGAGAAGCTTGCGTTTATGGGTGCGCTCAAGAAGCGGGATTAGGAGTCGTTTGGTTGTTATGCTCGTTGTTGTCTATGATCTTATGCATGCATCTTGTTCACTGTGATGAGTCAAATTGACAAGCAAGCCCCGACACGATCAACACGGTCACGTGCGACAGGCACTAGTGCGGAGGCTAGAGTTTTTTTGGTGGCGCGACGTTTGAGAGTTGTGATTAACTACGCGCACGGTGGTTGTGAGCCAGCAAGGAGTCGATGGTGCACACTCGCACGTCGTCGTCGGCCACAGAAGTTCCAGACAGCGAGCCCAGTCGGGTCGAATTAGCCGCCGTGGTTTGTCACGCGGATACATCACCAGCGACTTCACCTTGTCCCCCTCCACGCCGCACGATGCCCACCACCTACGGCCGCCCCAGGCCTGCTCTCGACGCCAGTGCCGCCACATTTGCATTTCCCAACCCCAGCTCTCTGTCTAATTTGGGCTCAAATTCTAAAGATGATAATCCCACTAGTCGATCACCGTCCCCCGACTTTCTAGGTTGGAAGAAGAAACTAGATGCCATTGACAAGGACATGTACGATGGCGAGATGGTCCGAGAAGAAGCGCTCACTAGTTCATCGCTGACGCCACTTACCGCGTCCTCATCGCTGTCAACAGCTCCCCCGACTCAATCAGCCCCGGCCCCTGTTTTACCCCGGTCCAGTCCCCCATCGTCTCCGGCCCCTGCATATCGTGATCCAGACCACCTCACAGACGACCCAGACACAAGCGTCGAACTGAATACGACCGTCACCGCACCTTCATCCGATCCCGAGGACGAGCCGACACTTGGGCATGCCGATGACAAGGACGATTCCGATGACGAACCGGCTGTCAAGAGACGCATGGTTAAACCCTCGCGGATATTTGATTCAGACGAGGACGAGGAGAATGTTGCGCATCGTAAATCGACTAGCCGTAGGAAGTTTACGATCGCGAGCACTTCACCAACATCGTCTGGAAACGATTTTAGTCAGTTGTCTCTCAACCGGCCTGGTGTACGCTCGTCTAGCGCTACTACACCTGCTAGTAGTGCGCAAAAGCCTCTTCTACCCGAGTTGAGCGATGATTCAGACGAGGATAGGGGCGTAACAGCCCGCGACGAGGATAGTGGGGATCAGATTGAGGATGCAAAGGAGAGCCCAAATCATTCGCGGGCATTGCGAAAGAAGGTGCGTGGTGCTTCATTTTGTTCAAACCATTTTGAATGCTGGTTGAACTTTGTTTTTGTCAGGGGTTGAACAAGGCGGAAAAGGTGCAGATGGCCAAGACTCAGCAAGCTATCCTCCAAGGCATGTCGAATTTCTCTATTATTGTCGCTGCATCCTTTCCATTGCTCCCTTTACTCCCCATATCTACCCAGCTCTCTCAGCTATTCCGATACATCGCACATATACTAATTAATCTCCCGTTGCCTCCTATTGTCCCTTTTAGACCGCGAATATGAGATTCCAGACGCCTCAAAACGTATCGACCCCAAAGCCTTTTTCAGCAGCTTTAGCACTCGCCAGACCGAGATCGACTCGTATCCCTTTCCTCCCGGCAACCGTACACGTAAATCCGTATCTCAACCATCAAGATCAGACGACAAATCTGCTATTCGGCGAAAGATTGGGATGTTGCCCCTTTCTGCACATTCGGCTCCAAAATTCGAGCCACCTTCGCGATCCACTATACCTCAGAGTGATCCGATCATGTCGAGTTCCCAGTCGCAAGGATTCCCGGCGTTGAAAGGCAGAGCTAAAAGCGAGGAAGATGAAGAGGAGGGTGGACTAGGTTCTCTCAACTCACTTGGAGCTTCGATGTTTGGCTCGTCGAAACCTAAAGGCCTGCTGAGTGGTGGGGACGTCTTTGGTCCAAACGGCGAAAGCGACGAGGAACTTCCAGCTGCGAGTTCTCTTTTCAGTCGTGCAAAGAAGCCAACGGACGATGCGGACAAAAAGCGCGCATTGACCGAGAAGAAACGTGCTGCGCTCGCTGCTCAACAAGCTTCAAGACGGGTCGTGCCGGATTCTGATTCAGACATGGAGCTGGAAGTTGCATCTCAAGCCAACAAAGGCAAGGGAAAGGCAGCAGTCAAGGCGCGGATCCTGGCACGACCTGGTCAAGAGGCTCTAGCTGCTCGAAAGCCTACTCAGGACGATATGACGGAGAGCCAAGTTGCGCGAGCGGGACATGCCACCCATTTCGGACGGGATGCTGCGCTAGTTAGTTCATCGCCGGTGCGCGGAGGAGGGGTGTATGAGGAGTCGCAGTTTGCCCGGGCGCCTCTTCCTGGGTTTACTCCCAGTAGGGTTATTCGACCTAAACCCACGGCTAGAAAATCAACGGGAGCAAAAGGTGGCTTGGCCGTGATGGAACTGGTGAAGTTTGCTGCGAAAAAGGCGCAGGTGGTTGGGCAAGCGTTGCAAAAGGAGGACGAGGAGAAATGGAAAGCGAGCGGAGGAAGGATGAAGATCTCGAGGAACGAGATGGAGCCAGGGGAAGAGAGGGCTGAAGGCGGGGACGAAGACGAGGACGAAGACGATGAGGATTACCGAGGATCCGCGTCCGAGTCGGAGGAGGAGGAAGACAAGGAGAACTTGCCTGCTACGGGACGCACCCGTCAGCCGCACGAGCCCGTATCAGACCTCGACGGTTCGGGCGGAGACGAGCCTGCCGATGCGGACAAGGAGAACTCGCTCGAGATGGCAGGCGCGGGTGCGCGGTCGCCGGCTTTTTTGGGTGTGCGATCGCCTGGTCCGTTGAACGACGGATCGCCGGCTCCGTCTCCGGGACGGCTTGCGTCTACGTTGTCTCCAGCCCACCAGTTTGGTCGATCACCTTCCCATCTCCAGCCCCACTCGCGTGTGTCGTCTTCTAGTTCGATGCGTATGCCGCTTAGCCAGCTTGGAGACGAAGACGCTGCCGCTGGCGAAACGGAGAATGCGGCTGTCACGCGAGCGGTATTGGGCGAGTTGGACGTCGAGTTGAAAGCAGACGCAGAGGACGAAGACGAAGAGCTACCTAGACGACCTGCGAAACGAATCAAATCGAGCATATCACGAAGGCTCTTTGATGACGAGGAGGAAGGGAATGAGAACCCTCCAGCGGCGAGGCTCTTGTCTCCGTCTCAGCGCCGATTGGGATCTCCCTCGCAACGTCGGCTGGGGTCTCCTTCACATCGACTTGGTTCGCCTAGTCAACGAACTGCTCGATTCCGCTCCCCACCTTCCCGGCTTCGGTCGCCTCTTCCGGGTAGTGGGACGCAGAGTTTCAGCCAGGTCGAGACCCAGGCGATGCTTGGTGGTTTGGGCGACGTGTTCGGTTTCGAGACTCAGGCACCAGGTATGGAGACCAACAACAGCGCTGGTGA
>JAYRCO010000049.1:0-61693 GCA_037042815.1 Ceratobasidium papillatum
TCGATTTCATAGGTCTGACTACATGTTCCTTTGTTCCATATTTAACTGATTCGAGTTGAGCTTTCGATCTCGAGGTTATATTGTATCTGACATCTGAACGTATTGTTGATACGCCGTAATGTTTCAACCCCTCTCATTGTAGTAATCTATTGTTTATTTATCTCATGGCATTGGTAAACAAAGCTCCTAATCGTGATGCTAACTGCACGGATATAATGGAATGTCAGGCTGCCAAAATGTACGCAACTGGGTTCTCGGCCAACAATCTTACCCCAACCACTCGCCTTTGCTTCTGTCCTTCTTTGCCTCTAGCACCGGCATGCCTACATCAGTCCAACACGCTCAGCTCGGCTCTTGTGTCTGCGCATGCCTCTCGATTGTCTATCCTCATTTGCCGGTGTGTTTGAACTTTCCCAACTTCCATCAATCTCTACCAATCTCCACCAATCTTTGTCAATCTCTCCCGACTTTCATCTTCGTTTCTTGAAATCGGTCTAGCTTGGTGTGATTTGTTCGGCTCTTGCTCTTACTTTTGCCAATGCAATTGTAACTCGGCTTTGCATAATATGCTTGCTTGGTTTTGTACACGCTCAATCAAAGTTGTTTGATGGAATCGCCCGGCCCTTAATTGACCATCTGAGCCTCCTTCAACCATCAGGTTACGAATCTTTAGCTTACCTTGTAATTTTGGACTAGACCTCCGCTATCCCCAACACGTTTTTCGATACCAACGCCCAAATCGCTGGCCATCTCTTGCGCAACTGTATTATTCTTGTATTTGTTATTGCTTGAACAGAACAAGCTTGTCCTCCTAAATCCACCACTATGATGAACCTTTGCGCTTGTTCGTTTGGGTAGTGCTGGTCGCCGCAATTAACGTCAACGACCCAAAATTTTCTGGGTCAGAGGTCGCAGTGCGCTGGTCATTGTGCGAAGGTGAGGTTTTTTGGGTATTTAAGCCATCTTGGTGGTACTAACAGAACCATCTGCAGCCCCCCTTCTCAATGGTCAGCAAGACTCGAGCAAACCTCCATGCCAAAGCAATTGCCTCAACTCATCCCGGTCGTCATTCTCAGTCCCCTGAGCCGACGACAGCGTCTGTGAGTAGACTCGCAGTTGTTTCTTCAACAACTCTAACGTTTTTGGAACAATTAGGGCGTACGGCCTGGACACGCCCCCCTTGATTCTCCCCAGGGAGGCTCAGAACCAACCGGCATTGTTTCCGGGTCTCGTAACCGAAAGTCAACCGAGCGTATCTCTGGCCACGGTTGGTTATTTTTTGGCTTTTATTGCCGGCCTTATTCTGATATTGGCATTTCCACAGTCAACAGCATCGCGGCCCGTGACAATCGGTCAGAAAAGTGGAAAGCTACTCACAATTACAACCAAGGAAAACTTGAAGCTAGCCAGCAGTCCGGCGCTGTGCGAGGTCGACCAACCAATATACGTCCGCTCGGGTCGACTCCCAAGTCTAAGCCCCACTCCAAGTCCCGCTCCCGTGCCAATGTCCGTGTCCAGGCTCCAAACACCAAAGCAGACCAAGCACAGCAACAAAGCCGACAGCAAGATCTCAAACGTATTGCCCGCTCGCCCTCTCCTGGGTCCAGTGACATCGAACCGGCTGACTCAACCCAGCGTGCCAAAGCACATTGTACGTTTTATATCTTGTTCTCTTTCTGCTCCTGCTTCACTAACATAATCCAAAGGTGACTCGCAATATACCTACGTCTGGGAAGATGTCGGGTACGAAACACTCCTGGGCTACGCTGAAGCGCGGCTTGGCTACGACGTCGAAGGGTGGACGGAAGACCAAATCCTCGAAAAGCTGGATGTGCTTGAAGGTTATAAAGCGCCTCCCATGGCAAATCCGAGGGAGCATTCTTCGGTATGTTTCCCCTTATTTGAGATGATCAATTGATGCTATTCTAACACTATTCATCAGGTCGTCGTGCTGGCGCCCACGCCCATCGCTGTAGGTGGGGGGTGGCATGGTACCAAGCAGCTCGCACGTGGTAAGTCTAATATTATGTTGTTTTTTCATATTAATCTTAGTCCAAACCATAGATGATAAAGCAATGGCATTGCACTCGGCTAAGCGAGCGGCCGATGATGACATTACCGGCGGCCAAGCAACTATCAAGCGGATCCGTATGGGTGACCCGGAGAACACGGATACAGAGCCCGAGTCTGACAACGAGCCTGTGGCTGCTACCTCTGGCCTGCCTCCGCCTCCTGCTCCACCTGCACCCCCGAGTGTTCGTATTGAAGCTTCTCAGCCCGTCGCTCCAGTGCTCCAGCGCCAGTCAACCTCGACAACCATGCCTGAAACTGCCCTTGAGGGACAGACCACTAGTTCTCCGTCTCTTGGCGGGTCTCCAGCACTACATGTTTCCCCACTCCCCCGTCTGGTGTCACCATTCAACCTACCTCGCGGGCCGGTACATGCTCGACTCCAGTCCAGGATGGCCGTACGCAACTTTGTCCGTGATTTAGCAACTCAAGACTTGGGGTTGGAGCCGGAAGGTGACCAGCCTAATGATGAGGAGTTGCCGTCGTCGTTACTACAGGACGCTCCAGCACCACCTATTACCTACGCCGGCTACCGCTCCCATCTCGACCCCCCAGACGACACCCATTCCCTCCCAGTCCTCCCTCCGGCCATGAAGCAACCCCAACCCCAGAGCCGTATCCAGCGGTCATCCCGCACTGAGCCCACGTCTATATTGGAACACCTCGAGCTGTCACACACTGTAGAGAACGCTGTGCGCAACATGATCCATGCTGGCCGTGCAGAAGCCAACCAACGCTCTCGTATTCGACCAAGGCGCACCAATCCCACCTCCCAGCCGAAGACCTCCGTACAAAAAACCTCGAGTGCTTCCAATCGTGGCCAGAAGAAACGGTCACGCCGACTGGATCCCGTTGCGTCCGCCCGTGCCGACATGGCCCAGTTCAACGAACAGTGCGCTCGGGACAACGCAATTTCATTTGTCCAGAGTGTGACGCGCCAGAATGAGCGTACTGGGCGTTCTGCGTTGAGGGAAGGAGAGGTGCGCTCGCCTCACGAGCTGCTGCAAGATAACGAGGAGGACCTAGCACATGACGAGGCTTTGCGTGCAAGCAAGGTGCCAGTGAGTCCATTCCTCACTGCTTACCTCCTCTACATGATATATACTTACAACGTAGGCCGGATGTCGCAAAAAAAAGCCGCAAGCGCGCGATTTCCATGGACTTCAGCGACAGATTCTTACCCTGGCCAAGCTGCACTTATTTGCATTTGCGCTTTCGGAAGGTATATACCAGACTCGGGCAACATTTATGCTATGGGCTTCGCTGGTGCATGAAGCAACATGGGAGATGGAACTCCCAAATGTGCCATATGCTGCTGCCACAACTGAGGAGCTTGAGGTTGTGAGTCGAGCCTATCTTACAACATATACACCCATCCTAATGCCTTGTTTAGATGGTAAACTACATTGCAACTTTACGGGGGAAGATCAAGGATCGTGTGCGACCAGTTGTATCCCATGCTGCCGGCTTCAACGAGTGCGCAGTCACTCAGCAAGATCTACAAGATAACATCGATATTTTCAACGAGTTGTGCCCCAACTCATTTCACTGCATGGTAAGCTACATTCTGGTATATTATATCCATCCCTTCGCTTAAACAAATTATTTTCGGCAGAAAACTCGGCCGCGCCGGGGTCACTACGAGAATATACTCCTTGCACGCTGCATTGCCGCTGCATTTTTTTACGGTCCAAACTCTGTTGGGGTCCTCTTCCCTGATTATTTTGAAGACATGGCTGTTACTATTGTAGCTTTTACACTTGCTATCGTAAGTTTTCATTCTTCCCATTACAATCCTTGATCCTAACCCCGGATTTATTATAGATGCAATTTTGTCTTGAAGAATGGGCCAACGGGTATTTTGTCAGTCGCGATCTTGGGGCAGCCAATATGCTGGACAAGTTTGAGGCCCACCTTACAGGATTGAAGGAACTGCGGAAGGTTGCGCCAAGGCGCTTGCAGAAATTGCAAAATGCGTGGTTTGAATATGCCTCGTGAGTAGTTCCACTATTACTTATGTCTATTTGGGCCACTAAATTATTCAATATTTCAGGGAGTACTCTGGTGCAACATTTGTACGGGATGTTGAACACGCTGAGGCGTCGCGTTCTGAATTTCGCCCAGACACGCCACCTCCTCAAGAGTCCCAGGTTGGAGCTGAAAGCGAGGATGATGGTTTATACACATCCTCCTTTCCAGATAACCAACGTGCAACAACTCCCAACAACGCCGAGTCCCGCACCCCAACGCCTCCACCAGTGGTTGAGTATAACGAGCATGGATGTCGTACTGCACGATCAAACGGTAAGGATCGTGCGTAAGAATAGATGAATAATTTGTTGGTTCCCTTTCTCCTGCGCTCTGTCTCACATATATGGCTCCATCTGGCTACAACCAAATCCCGTCCACGTCTCTGTTTTGTATCTCGTTTCTCTCCAGATTTTTTTTTTGCAAATTTCCGTTCTTTTGTCTGCGCTCAAGGCGCCCACTTCCGTGTTGGCTAGTTGAGTGCACTATCAGCCTCGCCACACGCACATGTTTCTTGGTGTTTGAATTCTGGTTCTTTATATTGTTTTGTGTTCTACCTCTGAGTCTGGTGCAACCCAGTTCACTGTTTGCACTGTTGCATTGGCGTACAGGCTTCTTTTTCAACGCTGAAATATCTTTTCATTGTTCTCTCTTTCCATCTCTGGAGCTCAAGTTTGACGTATACACGTAGCTTGGCTTATAGCTTCTGCTGCTGCATCTTGCGCACACGTTTTTCTTGGCTCCGCCCCTATCGTTTGTCTCATTTCTGTTATGATTTCTGTTGAGTTTGATTTACACACGCTGCTCTCGGCTATCCATGTTTGAACTGAATCAAGTAAATTGAATGAATAACCGTGACTGTTGTGATTATTAGGAACCCATTTACACGACTAGCTCCTTTTATAGGGTGTCCAAGGCTTAATACACTTGCATTTGAGGAAATCGGGTCGCACATTCTTCAACCTCAGTATTGATGCCAGTCTTGTCGTTTTATTTCAGCCTCGGCGCCAACTCAAACTCATCCATTGGCTTTGACTTGGTATGACCTTGGTGCCGACCTTTTATAAGTTATCAAGTATCATTAAGGTGAGCACACATCTACGTTAAGCCTCTACTGAGCATTCATAAGAGCACTACCATCTCTACCAAGCGCTCACGATTGCGCTCTCAGGAGCACGGAGTAGCTCCTTAATGGATCTAGCTTGATAATGCTAGCGGGTACGTGTTCTCCCTATGGGGGGGGTTAAGCTACCAGCGCTAACTTTCTCCGGCGTGCTCCTGGGTGCCAAGTTGCAGGTGCCATTTTGGCAGAGCTGATAACTTTTAGAAACACGATACTAGATTGTTGCTTGGCTTTTCTTTGGCGAATGACGATGTAGTTTACATATGCGAGTCTTGCTGAAAGTTTAGCCCTAGAACCGAAGCGCATATAACGGCACATAACAGGGTACGCATCAGAATTGCGCGTTCTGTTGCTACACAGCACCAATCAAGCGCGCATTGATGGGCGGTATCACTGCCTCCATATGTCTCGAACCTCGCCACCGCATCCCAGTCTCTGCTACATAACCTTACAAGGACGATCCCCCTTCCTCACTCCTCATCTCAAATTCTAAACTATGTCTGAGCCTGACTATGCCAACCTCCACGGCCTTATCATAGGTATCAACAAATACAAATCCCCTGAACGCGCAGACCTGGACGGATGTGTCTCGGACGCTACTTCTATCCTCAATTATCTTATCGAGGAACTCCACGTGCCTCGAGGTCAGCTCTTGACGCTATTCGACGAAGAAGCCACGCGGGACGGCATCATAAACGCATTTTGGACACATTTGATCCATAACAAGAACATCAAACCCTCAGACCCGATCGTGATTTATTATGCAGGTGTGTGGCTTAAATAGGCGTGGATGCACAGGTTTGATAGACGGTGATGACTGTAGGTCATGGCGAAATTTTGCCTGCTCCACTTGGATTGTATTCGAGCGACGGACAGTGGGAATTCATCTTGCCACACGATGCGAGTACTCGGTTCCCGGATGGATCATACAACTATGGAATACCGGACAGGACAATTGGCGCGTTGATTTACGAGATGTACAAGGAGAAGGGGGATAACATCGTGAGTTACACACAATTTGGTGGTACTATGGTGGGTTGACAGTGTTTTTGTGGATTAGACAGTCATAATGGATTCTTGCTTTTCTGGAAGTGGAACGAGGGGCCACAGTCGATCACGGCAATCGCATGACCCGAATGCACCACCCATCCCAGCCACACTCGATAGAGACATCTTACGGCTCACCCCTCTAACAGCGCCAGCACAGGCTTTATCCACAAAGAAAGAGCTTCATAGGCTCTCGGCGCCAAGTCTGGCGACCCATGTTCTTCTTGCTGCGTGCCAGAACCACGAACAAGCCCAAGAGGTCCAAAACGCAGATCCAGTCACTGGGCAGGAGCTTGACCCTCCCGTCACAGGCTTATTTACAGCCTCGCTGCTTAAGGCGCTTCAGGGATGTAACCCGGCAACGACCAGTTACTCTGAGCTCATGCGAGTCGTCGTGAACCATATATCGAGACAAACGGCTAGGGCCGATTCGAATCTTTCAGTCCAGAGGCCACAGTGCGAGGGAAAAAACAAGGACCGAATACTGTTCGATACGCGGTTTGCGATGTCCAAAGGCATGATTGCGCTTATGCCTACACGGGATAAAACCAGGTTTCGCATCAAGGCAGGAAGTGCTTCCGGGATCCAGGTCGGGACAGAACTAGGCGTCTATTCGGGGACTATGTCAAATGGCTCTCATCCTCTTGCACGACTTGTTGCGGTCGAGGTTAGTCCCACTGAAGCAATGCTCAGTGTCCCGGAGACAGGGACAATTCCCGAAGTTCCTCAGAACGCGTATGTGGTCGTCACCAAGTACAACAGCAAGGAGGTGCGAATCCTAGTCAGCGACGAGTCTAAGCTTCCAGCGGTTTGGAAAGAGGTATTCAACAACATTCGTTCGCTGCCGATCGATATTGCGTTCTCCAAGCCTGGCGAACCTTCTGACATTGTAATGGTACCGGATGACGGCGGCGTCACGCTTCAGCGACAGGACCCGTCACTCATCCAGCTCGAACCTAAGGATATTGCTCTCAAGCATAGCCTCGGCCTAGACGAGCTCACGCGACGGCTCGCTGCTATCATCCATTTTCACTTTCACCTCCAACGACGTAACCCAGACTCGCCTCTGAAGGGCCAGGTCAGCATGCAACTGATCGAGCTTAAGAGCCAGATCAATCCTATGCTTCGGTTCGAGGAGTTCGTCCCTCTGCCCACCCGAACAGACTTGTTCGGTGACAGCCTGGTAACCGGTGCAGTTGCCGAGCTAACAGCAGATCCCGAAAAGCGGTTCGGACTCGTACTTACCAACCGCTCCAACTGGCCGCTATATGCGTATGTCCTATACTTTGACCTCGAAGATTATAGCATAGGGTGTCTGTATGAGCCGCCTAGTCGGTCAGGCGATGCGCCGCTGTCGAATACTGGGCGTGAGTTGCCAGTCGGATATGGCTCTTCAGGAACAGATCCACTGCGAGTAGAAAGCACCACTGGTGCAAGCAAAGAGACAGGTTTATTCATGCTGTTCGTGACAAGCTCGTGGGTAGACATATCGCACATGGAGCAGCCGTCGCCGTTTGATGCCGAGAACCGAGATACTCGAGGAAAGAATCCAGAGCGAGGAGGAAAGTCGGATGCGAGTGCTTGGGATGTCGTAATTGTTCCAGTTTCTATCAACCAGTAAATGTCTGCGGTAGTATCAAGTTTTGTAATTTTAGTTGGTGGTTGAAGTTGAAAACAAAGCGTGCCTATTTTGGAAGGATGACACCATGTCGTAACCAGGGCTGTGCTAAAGACGGGGAGCGCCTCTCAGCCCACGCTGTTCACTTACGACCACGACCACAGCTGCGCTCTGGTGTTCATATTTTAATCATTTCCCCCTCTCACGCTCACCTAGAACCTCATTCATAACTGTATCAAAAAAAAATCCTAACCCAACCCCTATCAACACTATAAATATGGATATGCGACCACCTCCCCTGGGCCCGCCACCGCGCTATAATTTTATGCAGCGAGTCTACCGATACAACCTTCGACCTGTTGCTTTGACGTGTGGTGTCCTAGCCTGGCTGTGGACTTTACTTTGGTGAGCATGACTATTATGTCGTAAATCGGCGCGAACGCTGATGAACGTTGATGTACGACAGGTCAATTCGGTCCTTCCAAGATGTTGGTGGTGACCGAACAAGTATGTTTCTTGTTTGAAAAAATAGCTCTTGCTGACATTTCTTAGGTTTCCCAAGGGTGGTTGCGTTTGATATCACACTCGGGGCTCTTTACGCGACTGCATGTGCGATTGAGGTGCGTATTTTTGGCTAGAAAACAAAATGCTGCTCACTCCTTTCTTCATTCAGACGTTTGGTGTGTTCGCTATGTTTGGACAAAAGACAAAGCTTGTTGGAATCTATTCTTGGGCTTCGGTTGGGGCTGTTATCGTCGTAATTGCCGCCGAGCTCATTAGGATTATTCTTCACTTTTCTCTCAAGGTAAGTTTTTTTTTCTGATAGCCCGCTGGCACGTCAAATTCATTTTCAATTGCGTTTATAGGGATCTCTAATTGACCAATGCACAAAAGAGAACACTGGAGACGTCGTCATCTCTAGGGTAAGTACCCTCTAATCGCGGATCCGTTCAGCCATTCATCTACTCTTTAGGGAGGGTTTTGGGACCCAACCACCTCAACAACCCTCACAGAGCAAGATGCTCGTAACTGGTGCAATGACGCCTGGAGCCGAGGAACGTTTGCCGATTTCGCATGGTTCATTGTTTCAGCCCGTACGTCCCGTTATCCCCCGTTATCTGCCCACCGCTCAATTGCTCTCGTAATCACAGTTCTCGGGTTCATGTTTGTCTCCATTAACTTTGCCTACTGGCGCCAGCTCCTCGACCCAACCTCTGTTGTCTCGCGGTATCCTCGTGCCCCATCTGAACAGTATCACATGGGCGCTGTGCCTCACCATCCTCAGCCCCAAAACCCGTATGCTCAGCAGCAGTACAATCCCTATAGCTACGGGCAGCCCGATCCGTTTGCTCGAAACGACTATGCCCCACCGTACGATGCGCAGAAGCTGCCTGGTTACGGCTCCCATGGGTTTGACAATCAGGAACTGCGGGACGATAAAGACCCCAACGGTCCTAAGCCTGGAGTCTAGATAACTGGCTCGGAGGTCGGGGGTTGATTGATGTACATCATTTTTGTCTGCTTACGATGCTGACATGGACAGTTTGCGTTGTTGGCATCTTTCAAATATTTTCAGTCTGGCGTTTCTTATCCCACACATTTGTATTCAACTCATAACGAACTTTCGTCTCGCTACCTTGTTATCTTGTGTGCACGAAATATTCAAAAAATAGCTATCAAATCGAATTCTTATTTATTTGCTCCACAGCCCCGTGCTCCACTTCTTAAACCCCTGACTAAGCGAGTTTATTTGTACCCTGACGTTATGGACGATGATAGGCCTCTGTTGGCGGAGTTTTACTACTACATCGCCGGGGACAAGACGACATACAACCAAGAGCTGAACGACCTCCACGTGTGTTACACGCTCACTCGGGGCCTACAGCTCCACTCCGATCGGCCCCGCCGGCCAGCGCTTCCGCTCGAGATTATCCTCCGTGTCATCCGCCACGCTGGATTCATCGACCCCAAACCTGACTTGGGTCTCATGACAGAAGCTGTCATGCTCACGATGAACTTGCGCGATTCTGGAGAGCTTAATGTTTGGTATATGGCTGGTCCACTTTCTCGCACCCAGCTTGCGTCGATGGCGCGTATACAACTTGTGAACATTGTGGAGAATCCAAAAGTCGAGGTGTGTCTTATTTGACTTTTGTCTACACCAATTTACGATATTGATATGCCGATTTGACTTTCAGATAATACCTTATGGTACACTTAGTGAACCTCATACGCTCTGGGCCTTTACACCCTTTGGCGCAGATGACAAGCGCACATCGGGATTATGTGGCCAAAGTATTCTCGCCTCGCTCTACGCATGTGCCGACGAATCCGAAGCTCGAGAAATGCAATCTCTTACTCCGAGCACGGTCGTCGGACATACGTTTGGCCCCGAGCACGAGATTAGCAGGCAACTGGACGACGGCCGGTGTCCATATGTCATAGTTATATCAAAGCAGCCTGCGAGGGTGATGTTTTGGAAGTGGTGGGAGCCTCGATTCTAAGAGACTTTAGAGGCAGTTGGAGATTCGTGTTTTTGGATATGTGAGTTTAGATGTGGTATACTCCTCAGAATGTATCTAACATCATAATGACAGTGGGTTACGCGAGTATATTTATTAAGACTATTGGGTTTATAGCTCGCTCTCAAATTTTTATGTATCTATGGTAACTTGGGTTGGGTGATAGTTGGTACTTTAGATGGAGGTTGACTGACCATGAAAGCACTACTGCATCAAAGGCTATTTCTATCATATGGTGCTCTCAGGCTCTGGGACATAGTTCGTTTGTTTATCACACTAGTGCAGACCGCGTCAGGGGTCAAATATTCCACCTTTTCCTGGTGATAGAGTGGTACTATATAGCCACATTAAAACCATTGTTTAGCTGCTTTGCTTATCTTAACTACAAATTTGAGTTAGTTATATACGTTCGCTGGATCGATCCCTCCGAGACGCTGATACTCAAATGCCAATTACACCCAAATTACGCACTAATGTATAGGCGAAGTAATTGGCAGTTCCTATCTGAAACAAACAGTCGCGTGGAGAAGAGGCCTCACGCCTGATAAAAAAAACCTAAACTCCACAAGATAACGCCAACCCTCAGATTGAATATGGTCCTGAGGATTCGTCGATGTTTTGTAGATCGCCTATGCCCCACAGTGGCATTAAGTTGATATCTTCGTGGCGAATCTTATGACATCCTTGAATTTTCTGCTCAACCCGCCTAACCTGCTCTTCTTCCTGTAGAAGGCTCCGATATGCACGGGCCGCATCATCATAGCATCGCCTGGCTTGCGCACACATCCCTTGGCGCATGTAGCAGTCTCCCTGGCGCTCGCGGCTCCGGCCGGAAAGGCCCTGATCTCCTTCCTGGCGCGAGATCTCCGCTGCGTCGTCAAAACACCGATGTGCCGCCTCCCAATCTTCGACGTCGACGTCCAAGAGCCCGATGCCAACCAAGCACCACTTGTATAAATGTTGAGTTAATTTCCATGGACGCATAACTTGAACTACTCACTCCAACCCGAATGCGCAATCCTGCTTTTCTGCACCCCTCACAAGCACTTTTGAAATGGTTCCGAGCCTGCACAAGGTTTCCGGCTGATCGCTCGACAATCGCTAGATCCTGCATGACATCGAGCTGCCCCCTCAAGTCCCAAATCTTTTGGTAAATCTCGTGGGCTTGGATGGTGCAAGTACGCGCATCGGCGATATGGTTGCCGAGGCGTAGGTATGTCCACGCAAGGTCTTGCAACGCCCTTGCGTATCGAACTAGGTCGCCCATGCGTTCGAAGAGTTGGCGTGACCTGTCGTAATAGTCGAGTGCTTCTTGGTATACCTGTTTCCTGAACGCAACATCGCCTCGTTTTTTGTACCCCAGGGCCGAAATGAAGCCAACTGGGTCAGTGTGAAGTTGCAGCAAACCATCTGCAGAAAAATGAGCGCATGTATTGAATACTAATGCGAGAAAATATACCGCTTTGTGTTGAAGATACGTTAGTGAATGGAGTCATGCGTACGATATCGGTGATCCTGGGTCGTTCTTCTGGATCAAAATTCCAACACTTCTCCAACGTAGGCCAGAACTGCGATACCAAAAATTCGTCTGTGTTCAAGTCATCCTCAGCTGGCCGTGGATTGATCTCTCCGTCCATGATAGCTTTAACGGCCAACCAGTCGGTAGAATATTGGGGATATGGCATTCTCCCCGTCACCGTCTCGTATGGGCTCTCAGCCTGGAGCCATGTGTGACTTGAATTTTCATTGAGCTCACCTCGTACACCAGGTGTCCCCAGGCCCATATATCCGTTGCAGAGTTGGGAGGATCAGGAACCCCGCCCTTGGTATATTTACCCAACGCTTCGGGAGTCATCCAACGAAAGGCCCTTGGTGCTACCATAGTCGTTGTGTCGTTGCTTTGATGCCATCCAATCATTCTGGAGTGCCAAAAATCTCCTATTTTTGCCACAAATCCGTCCGCGATGAAAATGTTTGCCTGTCTAAAATTTAGCCTTCCACTGTATAATCTCCATATTGGACGCACAGATTTGAGGTCGCCATGAATTACTGGTCCTCCTGGGGCAGTATGCATGTACAGAAGACCATCCGTGAAATCACGAATCTTAAAAGACACGTGTATCGACGTTAACAAGGTTCATGAGAGTATTTAATGGGACGTACGATATTGGATCGTAGCGATCTATCTAGCGTGCCTTGCATGGTTCGAAGAAGCTATACTATGTGTGTCAATATGGTGAATAGCCCAGTAAGGGGTATTCTCTTACATCCGCTAGACTTCCGTGACTACACCAAGGCGTAACCAAAGCAGGCAAATCGCCGGATTGGTTTGGGTCAATGATCGCCCCATACAGTTCTAAGATATTCCTGTGTGATAAAACTTTCCAAATTTTCATCTCCTGATCAAGCCGCTAAAGATGTAAAATATGTGACTGATGTGTGCCGGGAGGTAGGACATACTCACCTTTGCCAACACTTCCAGTTGCGGGGTTAAGTTATTTATTATTGCAACTTTGACCGCCAGCTTCAGTGTCAGGTTGTCAGTAATGCGAGTCACTGGCTAATAGCTGAGGCCTACTACTTTGTGCTGAGGACTGTTGACCCACTGCCCACTGCCAAATATATATAGTTGATTGGTTAGACGATCGTGCCTCCCCTTTTATGAACCATACCGCCAAACCGTTGCCGACCCTCCTCTAGCAACAGGCCCAACTCCTATGAGCTTTCTGCCTCATGCTTATAAACGTTGGGCAAAAGTGTCGGTTGCGCGCTAGGACCTATTGACTCGAGAACAGCTGTCGATTCCAAATCTTCGCGGGCCAAAAAATCCCACTTCTGGAAGAACTCGTGAGTATATCCATTCCAACAGGAGGTCAATATTGGAATTATTACTCCGGCTTGCCTCAGAGCAGGGTTACTAGCTCCGTCGTGGGGCACATCTTCTTGGTCTAACACTTTGACTAGATTATTTATACAAAAGCTAGATGTGTTCAGGTTGTCGGCCATCGATGTTGTTGGTTCATCTAGGTGGTGATCCTGGCAAGAGCGTCGAGCGCTTGAATCACCAGTAGATCATGCTGGCACGCTGACATCGGCCTTTTGGGCTGGCGTGTATACTCCGACGAGTGCACCATCGCAGTTTTATATGAAGCTTTTTGATGATTTCATAATAGATTTTTACCATACTATTGCGATGATTCGCTCTACTGACACTCATATATGCGCTCTACGAACATACAACTCAAGTAGGTGCACACACCATCCCACAAAAACATTTATTCAAGGACACAACATGCTAACGACCACGCGGGGGAATCACTGTCACAGGATAGGTAACGGAGCCAAAAGGTGCCCCTGGAGAGTAAGCAGATTTCGAAGGGCGAGAATTTCGGCCGTCTTCGAATCCATCTTGTTTGATGGAGCCCATCTCTGAAGGAACAGTGGAATAGTAGACTTTAATGAAGCCTTTATCTTGCGTCAATCCCGGGCCGAGGGTAAAACTCAGAGGTTCAGCACCGGAGTTGCCGTATCCAACTGTCAGCTCCCTCCCAACGAGTAATGGTATAAACCCGCGCCCAGCGGGTAAGGGTAGGGGTATATTAGAAGTCGGTGGAAGATATAGAGGGGTGATTGAATAATCACCTAAATGTTGTTAGAATTACGCATATAATGGGTTTGAAGTAGTAGGACTCACTGGGATCAAAGTAAAACACATAAACGAATAGGTCATATGCTCCGTTGTTCACTATCTGCAAACCAAACGACGCATCTGACCCAGGTACGGTACAACCCCTCGTCGGGTGCATTGGAATTGCCGTTCCCCGCCTCGGAGCAAGCACGTTCACATCGCCGCGGTGGACATCGGCATTCGATACTTCGGCCAACTCATGTATGAAAATACTGATCATATCAGCATTCGCAATCGTCGACGTGGCTGGTTGATCTAGGTGATGGAAGAACATAGCAGCCTTGACGAGAGCGTCAGCTGCTTGGCGTGCGTCACGAAAACGTAGAACACCGTCATGTATGTTCCGGAATTCGACTTCGTCTCGGCTTTTCGTATAGCTTGTACGAACTTTCTGCCCACTCCGTACGGGAACAATGAAGTGATTGAGGGGCTCGTGGTTTCCAAACATCCGAGTAAGGTCTCCTTGAAACGATTTGTTGTTATAAAGTGAGGGGAAATCGCCAGCCATCTCTACGGGCAGCTGAGTAGGTGGAGTGCACATCAAAGCATACGCGTCGGGTCCAAGCTGGAGAATCCGGCCTGGGTTTAATAGTGCCTGGCTGTCTGACAGATTTGCTACTCGAAACCCGCCCATCAACGCTAGGCGCCCTTGTGGATAGTCATAGATCTCGAACGTGGTCTGAGGTCGTACGCCACCCAGGGTACCGATTGGAACATGAATACTACCGTCTCGGCCTTCGACAATAGGTGCGATAGCGCAGCTACCATGAGGAAGAGCAGATGTGGAGAAGACGGGTCGGTCTTTGTGGTAGCCTTCGCACTGGGGTATTTGCGGATAACGAAGCGCTCCACGATTGTCCTCGTATATGTCCTGCATGCTCATTTTTATGCGCTCGAAGAGCCCGGTGTGAGTCACAGTCCAGAGGACGTGGTCATGCGCGCAGTCGTTTAGCGCATCAATCAAAGCTGTCGTGAACAAGCCTTGAGGCTGTGGATTATGATGTATACGGTACTCCTGTGACACTTGTGTTTCGTGGCAAGACGCCACGAGAACGTGGGAGGTCACACCTCCATAGCGTAAGGATAGAGGATTGGTTTTCGACAAAGCCCGTGATTCGCCACTTGTTTCTGCGTGTGCATCGTTTATGTTATCCAACGCTTCGGACCAAAAGTCTTTATCCAGTTCCGCCAGCTCGTCCGGGTCAACTTCCAAGGTAAACTCGGAGACCGCCTCAGCCTTGTCATCGCGTGATCCTCCACTAGCATGGCAGCAATCAAGGAAAAGAGTCTACTCGAAGTATTAGTAAGTCGCCGCACGGGTCATTATTTCATAGTAGCTCACAATATACTTGCTCTTCTTCCGCACGATTCGCCCAAGAAGTGCAGAAATTGTGACGTCTGGGATGGGCTGGGCTCGCTTTGAAAGAGCGTCGTAAGGGACAATGAACTCCATATATCGGCTGCCGGCTCCTGGGATATTGACGGCTTGTTGAGCCCCATGTCCTGCAACAAATACTCAGTTTAACAGCAACATCGAGACGTGCCAAACAAACCAGCGAAGTAAATAAGAATAGGTGCATCCTGGACTATTCGTCGGCTATCGGCGATATCCGTGAGCTTTTGTATAATGTTCTGACGAGTTGCAGCAGGGCCAATCAGTGTATCGATTGAGGTAGGGGGTATGCCCAAAGAACCCAAGGTGCTATACAACTTTGCGGCGTCGGGTTCTGGAGCCTGGAGACCAGCGCCATTTATAGCTATGATCAAGGCATAAGCGGGGAGGCGTTTCGGCTGCGACATGGTGGCGAAGAGGGTAACGATCTAGTAGAGATAGACAAGTGACTCCGAGCTGCGAGGGCAAGAGATCTTTATGTGAAGTGGCCTTGCATCATTCGCCCATCAGAATACCAAGCATAGAATGTGCATAGCTCAGGTCATCAAAGTGCAGCAGTGTAGATGTGAGTAATCAGCATGGCCTTTTCATCCGTAGTCAGTGAGCAGACAGTTCCAGACAAGGACAAGCGCAGCATAGGTTTAGAATATCAACGGCAAAGCGCTATCTTGATCTGCATGTTGCACTTTAGATCACCCTTGTGTGAAGAAGTCATGGCGGTAAGGAAAAAGCGGCAGCAGCCACTCACTAAGCGCCAATGAAGCTGCACAGTACCCCTGCCCGGAACCTTCGGATCCAATCGGAAGGTATCCGCGACCGACAAACAACCTCAAGACCATAATCGGTGCGTTGAACGTATGACTTGGCGACGTCCTGCTCATAATATTCACTAGAAATGGCCCAACGCGTTACCATCCGCAAGCGTACCCCCTACAACACCAAGTCCAACCGTAGGAGGGTGGTCAAGACTCCTGGTGGAAAGCTCGTCTATCACCACCTCAAGAAGCTTGCGACTTCGCCTAAATGTGGTGACTGCGGCATTGCCCTCCCCGGTGTAAGATTACTAGTCTGTATGGAATTGTCGTGTGCTAATTTGTTTCAACCCTTTACAGGTCCCTGCTCTCCGTCCGCGCCAATACGCGACCATCTCTAAACGCCAAAAGACAGTACGACGGGCGTATGGTGGCAGCCGGTGTGGTGATTGCGTCAAGCAACGGTGCGTCTGGGACACTATTCAAATTGGCATAACGCTAACGAGTGCATATAGCATCCTGCGTGCGTTCTTGATTGAGGAGGCCAAGATCGTGAAGAAGGTTATCAAGTCTCAGGAAAAGGCTGCTCCTCGCAAGTAATTGCGTTCATACTTGTTTGCTTCCTTGTGCTATGCCATGCCTTGCCCTCGTTCACATATGTAGTCGAACTTCCAACTTCAAAATCCGCCCAGACTGTATAACCAACGTGCATGATCAACATTGGCTTGACTGAAACGACACCGGTGGGGTGAGATCGAGAAGCAAATTCGGGCAAGGTGCGTATTAATTGCAAGCTTCGACTAAACTCGAACGACATCATCACAAATGATATAAGTTATATGCCAAAGTATTAAGAAAGTCTAACCACGATCCAGAAATATCTAAATACACCCTACTCTCAGCTTGATTCCTCCTCACTTTCAGCGGCTACCCTCATCCGGGGTCGTGGTCTCGATTTTGCTTGGGTCGGTTCCATCGGTTCCTCTTCAGCTTCAGGCGCCGGCTCCGACTCAACGTCGCCTTCTGCATCGCTCTCTACAACTTTCGGCTTGGGCCTTGGTCTCGGTCGCGGTTTCGCCCTAGCCTTCCCCTTCCCCTTGGGCTGAACCGGCTCGGGTAAGTCGTCGCTCAAGCCAGCCGCCTCTTCATCGTCTTTTTCTGTTTCTGTTTCAGCCTCCGCCTCCGCCGCAACCTCCTCTTTCTCAGCCTCATCCCTCGTCCTCTTTCCTTTCCTCGTCGCCCCCTCCTTCTTGGCTCGCTTTTTCTTGGTCCCATGAGACATCATCGTCGATGCCGCCGCCCCACTCCCTTCTCCGGCCTTCTTCGCCCGATCCATCAACTCCCTCTCTCTCGCAAAGAACGCCTCATCGTCATCAAGGTCCGAGTCCTCGATCATCTCCGCAGACTTGTACACCACCGCATCCTTCTTCTTCCTCTCCTTCTTCTTAGCCTCAGTCCGCTCCTCTCTTCTACGCCGCTTAGCCGCCCTCCTCTCTTCACGCTCGGCTTTGCGTGCAGCTCTACGTTCGACCGATGGACCGTCGTTGGGCAAAAAGTCTTCTCCGGCTGAATCAGAGGCCACGCTAGAATCTTCGGAGGACGAGGGTTCGACTTGACGTTGGCGTCTCGGACCGCGTTTGGTCGTGAGATACGATTTGGCGTTCTTTCCTTGGAGGTCGATCGGGTTGGCGAGGTATTGCTCGATGACGTTTTGAGATGTTTGGAGTTCAAAGGGAGTGAGAGAGGCAGGGACGTGCCATTCGAGTTCGAATGCGTCTAGAAATGTATCTCGTTGAGTGAGAGAAAGCCAGGATTGACCATGGCATACCATCATCCTCGCACATGAATCCAACCAAACGCATGAGGAGCTTGAGATGCTTATTCGACGTCGCAGCAGTTGCATGGTGATCTTCCACATACGGGATGCCTGAACAAATCAATGAGTAACGAGGTAAGTTTGTGCTTAGTCATATAAACTCACGATAATCCTCGAATTTATCCATCGCCTCTTTCGACGGCACTCTCTTTGCTTTCGCTGCTTCTCGTATAGCGGCGGCTTCTTCGTCCTCATCCTCCGGTGCATCATCGTCGTCGCCTCCATCCGTCTCTTCTACCACATCCTGTCTCTTTCTTCCAACGCGCTTTAACACCTGCATATACCCACTTAGTCGCCAATTCTTACGCCACAAACACAAGGACCACTCACATCGAGAACCCAGTCGATTAGCAATCCCCCGCCTTCCTCTTCGGTCAAGCAGGCGACCGCGACTCCGATCTGCTCGCTCGCCTTGAGCCCGCGTTTAACCGCAAGCTCCGCCTTGCCTGCTGGACGAGACGACTTGGTTTTCACCTCTGGTTCGTAGCTCGAGTAGGCCTTCCATTGCCCGCGGTTCTTCGGGTAGAAAGCCTAAAATAGAGAATCAATATCACAAACTGATCGACGGAGCGAAATGCAACGCAGCACGTACCTCGACAAGTAAAAGCGGATGCTCCTGGGCATTTTTGAAAAACTTGCGAAGCACAAAGTTGATAAGCTGAATCAAGTCTTTGTATGGTTGGTCCTTGGGAAGCGAGGACTGGACTTTGAGAATCGACTGGAAAAGCTGGAGAGTCGAGACCTACGTTACATCAGCCAATCAGTTCAGGTCAGTTCATGTGAAGAGGCTGGAGCGCTGCGCGTACTTTGAAGAAGAATCCTTCCGCCTTGGCCTTTACAGCTTGGCGATGCAACAAGCTCACAATGCGCCTCATTTGTTCTGAAGAAGTAAATTCACGCCATCGTGTGAGATAGACTAGACATGCGTGGGCAATGTCTTCCTGTGCGAATTTCTGTGATCGTCACACCTGTGAGTCAACAGTCGAGGCGTGAAAAGGCTGAACATAGGCTCACCGCTTCGTATTTCTCAAACACAAACATCTGTTCTTGAATCATTTCGTCCGCAGCTGCCTTGTCTTCTTCGCCTTCACTCTCCACGTCCACGATGCCTTCTTCTTCGGTTACGCCTTTGGCTATTGTAGGGCGTGAAACGTCAGTATATATGCGCACGATCATGAAGCGTATGACTTACCTTTCTTGGCCTTTGACTTTTTGCGTTTTCGAATATACATCTCGCCCTGTGAATGTGCCCACTTTTCTAGCATTCGGAGAAGAACAAACGCAAGATTAACCGCCGAGTCCAAATATCTGTGTCCCAACTTTAATCAACTTCAACTCAGCCAATATTTCAATCCAGACTCACGCAATGCTCTGGTCCTTGTACCCTCTCAAGCTGTCCAACGCAACGTCGAGCGCCTCGCCGTTATAATACAGTTGGCTCTGCAGCGTTTCCGCCGCTTCTTGAACACCTTTGTCGGAGTCTTGGGCCATGAACATTATGAGGTTGAGCTGGTGACATGGAATGAGTGCAAGCCGAGATAGGTAGCAAAGTGCCCACCATTTGGGATAGGCAGTCCATCCCGGCATGTAGTTCAACCCATTGTTTAGGCTGCATTCATATGTCAACATATGAGAGTTTTGGTGTGCAGTACGTACGTACCTTTTCTTCAACCGCCGCGCGCATCCTTCTCAAAATCCATGGCGCCCAAGCAGGCTCCACTATTTGGCTCACATATCCAAATGGCCAGACCTCTGTACTTGCCCACAATTAGCATGTTTTTCAATTCTGTCACGATACAAACACTGACCTTGGTTGTTAGCAAATAGCGCTTGCTGCTTTCGCGCCTTTTCTTGTTCTTCTCGAACGGAGAGGAAGAAATCGAGGAACCATTTGGTAAGGAAGAGCAAACGTAGATTGTCTTTTTCGGTGAATCTTGGTCGTTCCGCCCGAATATCCTTCAGTACGGTTCCCATGAATGCTATAGAAATCATTCTATCAACCAAACTGCTGGGAAATTTAAAATAAAACGAGCTTACTGTTGAAACAAGATTCTACGAATTTCCCAGCATATCCAGCAAGTGCACCGAGCGCATCCGAGCTCAGCGGGTTGAATACGCCAACTTCGTCCACCCGTACAGTCTTTTTCGCGCGTTTTTGTTTAGTCATGTCGATCATCTGGGATGGGTCGCCCGTAATAGCTTCTTGTCGATGAAGTACATAGTGTTGTTTATCCTAAAGTTCGATCCTGGTTCATTTCGCAAAGCAAACGAGGGAGTGAAAGGGAGACATACTGTTTTGAGTGTGATGGTCGTCCCGAATCGACTATGCCTTGTCGGTGCACCCTTTCGGTTCATTTGTTTGTTTCTCTTTTCCCTTTCCAACAACGCCTTGAGCTCCTCATCCTCTCCATCTCCCACCATACCTCCCCGCTGAGGATCCTTGTCCTTCTTGGTTCTCATCCTAACCACATCTCGCACCCCAACACCTCTCACAAGTAGATACGAGATCTCCAACAACACCGCACTAAACTCGGAGTACGCATAATTATCCACGTTGGACGCACACATGAGTATAAAATCGAGTAGGCCTGTGTTGCGTAGAGATACGAGGAGGCGGGACTGAAGCGAAGCGAGGGACGTGGAGCTTGATGAGAGCGAGGAGGATGTACGTGGTGGGTCTTTGAGTACAAGGAGGTTTCGGAGGATGTGTAGGACGAGAGCGATGATTTGGGAGTCTCGTTGTACTCGGGTTCTAGAACCGGGATTAGAGTCTAGGTATAAGCTTGAGATTCGGGACATACTGCTTGCCCATGCACGCCATCAAGATATTCTGCAATGCCTCGAGAGGTTCGGGCCGCGACAGAGCCTCTTTGTAATGAAGCTGCGCAAGCAATAACGTCGCATAATCTGTCCTTTCGTCGTGCTGCTCGTCCAGCTCCTTGAGCTCTTCAGCAACATCAATCGGCCAAGTCATAGCAGCTACCACATCCGCTATTTCATCACAGCACATCAGCCCAACTACACTTCCAAATACCAATCTCGAGACTCACCACACGCAACAGCCCTCTTATCACCCATCCACCCCGTCCCTCTCTTCCCACCTCCAGCAGTCTCAACCAAAATAGGCACAAGATCATTAATCAACACCCTCGTCTTCCAAAACACACGCGCCACAGTCCGTTCGTCGTCCGTATCGTCCTTTCGCCATAGCTTTTTCAAGTCTTTGAGACAGCCTAGACAATCATCTCCGGGAACGTATCGTGTTTCATTTGTGTTGGGGTCGGTTTCGACTCCTCCCAAAGCAGTGACGGTGGAATAGATAATAGGACCGAGGATATCTTCTCTAGTCGCTTCTTTGGTTCGTTCACCGGTTTGTTCGACTTCAACCTCGTCCTCCTTTTCAGGCTCAGAAGAGAGATCGATTGTTTCGCCATCGTCTGAAGACATCGTCGTACGAGAATCAAGAAATTATGGATAAAGCGTGATGATGACCAGCAGACGATGTTTTGGCGCGGAGACGCGTATCTCACGTGATGTTTGTCCGGTACAGATTCTAGATGTGGCTCGCGTGGCGCCACCGGAGCCGCATGTCCATTCCGGACCGTAGTTGCGCGTATCTTTACGTCTTGGGAGCCCGTTCATCCCTAGGTAATTAAACTAGGGTACGTAGATCCAGGCTTGGCGGACTTTTACCTGCTTATTGAGCCACGTTACTTTAATGCTAAGCATAACCCTATAAGTATAGCCTAATACCCCGCATATAATCACATTGAGCCGTCTATCCGTAAGCTTACCAACCCTCGTACACATGGCGTTGTGAACCTAGCCTCCCTGGATCTAAGCTTTCGTCCTCGAGTTTCTTAACTCCGCTTGACAGCGTTGTAGACGCGCGTCCCGAAAAACGCCATGCTGAGAACACGACGAAAAAGGGACACGCTGGAACATCCTCGGAGGACTCGGCGGCGAATAGCGGGATTCAAGTTTCAGCTCAGTAGAGGTGTATGTTGTTAACCAAATATATGCACTACATAGCGATATTGTACCAAAAGCCGATTCAGCTAAACCTCCCACACCCGTTTCTCCCAAAACTCGTCCTTTGAAACACTCGAAACCCACCACCTCTGCATACCCGATTCAGCTTCTTGACCACCGTCAATCGGACCGTAATCGCATCGTCCGATGAAAGGTGTATGCGAGAGTAAAAGAGGGATCCAGAGCGGGTCGTCTTTCCACATGAGGTGGTAGGGGAATGGTGGGAGGTTAGCGCTCGATGATGGGTTGGGTTTGGAGGTAGTAGAAACCGAGTCGGATTTGGTACCAGAGTGGGTGGAGGGTTGAGCAACAGAATCGAGATCGGTATTCGAGGGTAGCTTGACCGAATCGGGATTCAGGCCTGGATCTAAGCCTGGAAATGCGAACCACTCGGGACGCATTTCGTCTGTCCTGCGCGCGCGTGTAGGTTAGTACGTAAGTATACGAGATAACTAGGAAAGAGAGAAAGGGTGTGTATGAAAGGAAAAGAGACGGAAAGAGGTACGAACGCCGAGGTCCGAACTGAATATGAGAATGGATGAACACGCACACGACCAATCCCAAGCAGGAGAAAAACAAACGTTCACTCACTCTTCTTCAACACCTTCATACGCCGTCGCTTTAAACACCGTGATGTGGTGCGCAAACGCTCCTCCTTCGCCCACGAACAACAACACACCACACGGTTCGAGCGGGGCGTCTATCCCTACTTCTTCCTATCCCCGATTAAAAACGTGAAGTGGAAGTAAAGATTGGGGGGTACAACAGACCTTGAGTTCTCGTATCCCAGCCTCGAGCACCGTCTCACCCGGATCGACCTTTCCACCAAACCCATTATACATCCCCTTTCCAAATCCGCGTTTCTTCATCCCCAAGAGCACCTATTCACACTTCAGCCGAAAGTGACGCGTAAAGAACGGTAAGGCAAGGCACAACGCGTACCTTTTTGTTTTCCTCATCCCACACAAACGCATTTGTATACCTCTACGTGGATCCCATTAATCAATCGCGTCAACAATAACACCACTAAACCGAAAAACGACGCGAAACAGACCTTGACAACAGAAAACTCTCGCCAGGCGTCATATCCATCAACGTGTCCTTGCACCGTAACATCATACGAAGCACACGACGGGAGACCAACCGGAACAATCATGGGGTTAGTAAATTCGGTGTGAGTTTTGACGCCGGCACAGCTTTAGGTTGTTTTTGATCGGGGGTGCACGCTTGGCAGTGTGAAGTGTGAGATGTGAATGAGACAGCGCAGAGATGAGCGCTCGTAACGTCGTATATGCGTGTGTGAAAGAAAAATAGAAACAGAAACAGAAAGCCAGACAACGTTGCAGCGAGGATGACGGCGGTGCTGTAATTGCTTATCTAAAATCACGAAACATATAAATAGGATAGCCCCGCTCTTCTAGGATAGGCGTTATGACACGGTGTGTGTCGGTCCCGCCACACTACGTTACAACAGCTGCTCAAAACCCCCACACTCTCGCCGAATGAACATCTTCAACTCCCCCTCCCCGCCTGCGTAGTTCCCTATCTACCCATGCCCACCCCACCCCGCCTCCAACGCGCCGAACCGCTCGTCTCGGCCTCGGGGGTGCTGTCCCCGGCATTGCCGCCCACACCGAGCGCAGCAACCGAGGAGCAGCCATACGTCCTGCTGCGCACGCTGCCCCGCAGACACCGCTCATTGCGCGACAAGGTCGGCTCGCAGCTCAAGAAACTGCTAGCACGCGCCAAATCGCTGACCGCACCCGATGCACGCGCGCGCATGGACCGGCCTCGGGCGAGAGAATTCGAAGACGCAGGAGCAGGACGGATCGGAGACGCAGACCGAAGAAGAGGTCACAGGCGCACGTTATCTGATACGTCCCAG
Source organism: Ceratobasidium papillatum (assembly GCA_037042815.1). NCBI lineage: Eukaryota > Fungi > Basidiomycota > Agaricomycetes > Cantharellales > Ceratobasidiaceae > Ceratobasidium > Ceratobasidium papillatum. Next base: position 24,035 of record JAYRCO010000049.1, read on the forward strand.
TTTATCGATTCTGTTCGTCGGCTTGCTCGACGCAGTCTTTCGTCTGTTCCTTCCCCTTCGCTCCCAGACTCGTCTTTGAGCGATCTGGGAGATAAACCGTCGCCGCCGCTCGAACTCGGGGGTCTACATCCCAATCGATCCAGTAATCCAGGCGGAAGCTCACCCTCCCGTCGACCGCTCACGCTCATCCAAACCCGGTCCCACGCGTCGAGCACACCCCGGGTCGAAGAGGAAGACGAAACAGCGCTCGAGGCGTACAACTCGGAGAGCGTACTCTCTCCCCCCTCGCTCATCGTCCCCGAATCACCCACCACATACAAGGACAAGGACGACGGGCCGTATGTCACCAACACTGCTGGAGACGGCGCAAAGAGTTTGTTTGGCGGGGACGACGTAGGATCGTCCAGTCCTGCGACGCATCCTACGCCGGCGTCGGACCAGCTCGACCTTGCTGTTGATGAAGATCTCACACCTGGTACCGGTGCCGGGCCAAAGGTCATCGACTTTGGTGCCCCCAACCCCGCTTCGAATGCGAATAGCCCACCCCAGCCAACGTTTATCCAACCTCAAACAATCCAACAAGCAACAGGCGACACGCTCGAGCCCAAGGTCCCGGCCGAACTCGTCATGGGTACACCGATGCTCAAGGTCACACAGAAAAAGGCAAGTCGTCTCGTTCGATTTCGACCGTGTGCGCGGGATCTACAGACGTGCTGCGATCCAACCCTAGCGAGACTCGCTCCTCGTGCTCGCCTCAAGTTCGCTAACCAACCCACGACTTTCCACAGACTCGACAAAAGTTTTTCAAACTCGACGCAGATCAAGGACTCGTCACCTGGGAAAGCGAAAAAGCAGGAATCAGTACGTCCTTCATTTCATCCCTCATCCCATCCTATCCCATCTCGTGATGTAAAACACTTTATTTGAGATTTCTGGTCTAGTATGAACTTGATTCGTACGATGCGAGATAATTAGCTTTACCATCTGAATCTTTTCCCTCTTTCTGTTATCGTTTTGGGGTACGGGGTGCTGATTTGCGATACAGTCAACATCGAGAACATTAAAGAAGTTCGACGAGCCGAGGCTGCGCGGTATTATCGAGAACTGTTCAAGGTTCCTTTAGAGAAAGAACCACGCTGGCTCACAATCTCATACACATCCGGTTCGTCTTTCTTTTATCTCTTCACCATCTTTCCCAAACCTCACCTTGCCTCGACAGACAACAAATACAAAATCCTCCACGTCGTCGCATTCTCCGAACACACAGCCCTATTATGGGAACAAACCCTCCTCTCGCTCCGGTCGTTGCGCCAAAACGTCATGTCCGGCCTCGTTTCCCCCGCTCGAATGTGGGAACGACATTACTGGCGTGGGGCCGATATGAGTCAAGACGAGCGTCTCGAGATGGAAGAGGTGGAACGGTTGTGTAGGCGTTTGAACGTATCGTTGAGTCGGGCTGAGCTTTTGGAGAGGTTCAAGGTTTGTTTTTGCTTTCTCACTTTTTGGAGAGTGACGTTGACTTTTTTGACTTTGTAGAGTGCAGACAAGGGAAGCAAGGGATACCTTGATTTCTCGGATTTCCGACAGTTTGTAAAGAGGCTTCAGGCGAGGCCTGAGATTAAGCGATTATGGAACAAGATGAAGGGCGAGGGGTTGTTTGATCTGAGCGTGTTTGAAAATTTTATGAAAGAGGAGCAAAAGGTTCGTCTTTATCCGCACATTTACCAGGTTAGAGTTTAACCGCAATGTCACTCAGCAGTCCGACTTGCCACAAGAAGAGATCGAACGGATGTTTGCCAAGTACGCTGGGAGCAGCGCACCTCCTCCTCCTCCTCTTCCTCCAGCTCGACCTGCTTCGCCTGTCCGGTCTAACACGTCCTTGCCTCGCTCGCGTCCCGAAAGTCCCTTGTTACGACGAAGCACGAGTCCGGCTCCTCCCGCGTTGACACGGACTCGATCTCGTTCGCGTTCACGTTCGCGTTCGTTTGCAAAGTTGGTCCCGAACGCGTTGAGCGGTAAAGTCCCGCCGAGTGCGTTTTTGCCTTCGGGACAGCATCATCACAAGGACGAACAGAACGAAGAGTATACGATCGCTGCTGGTTTGGCTCCGAGCACGGCCTTGGCTCTCCCTCCTCATTTTACGTTGGACGACTTTAGCGCGTTTTTGCTGTCGGCTGATAACTCTGCCTTTGGCGACCGAGCACACGATATGCACAGGCCTCTATCCGAATACTACATCTCCTCGTCCCACAACACGTACCTCGTCGGACATCAACTCGTGGGCGAAAGCACGATCGAGGGGTACATCCGCGCTCTCGGTTCCGGATGCAGAAGCGTCGAAGTGGATATATGGGATGGCGATACCGAGCCCGTCATCACCCACGGCCGAACGCTCACGGGGAGCGTACCCCTTCGACATGTCGCAGCTGCCATTGCCAAGTATGCATTCGTCGCGAGTCCGTATCCTGTGATCATTTCGGCGGAGATGCATGCGGGGATCGAGCAGCAGAGTCAAGTCGCTGCGATCTTTCGGGAGGCTTTTGGGTCTGCGTTGTGTACGAGTCCGGTGGAGGGGAGTACGTGGGGTGGACCGGGGGATGTGGAAGAGTTGGAGGTGTTGCCTAGTCCGGAGCAGTTGAAAGGACGGGTGTTGGTCAAGTTTAAGAATGCGTTGTTGAGCGAGGTTGAGGTTGAGGATGAGTTTACGGAAGAGAGTGGGTCGTCGGATGCGGAGAGTGTCAAGGGTTCGTTTCTTTTTTTCGTTTTGTTGAGTGGGGATGGGGTGCTGATAGGAAGGACAGGTGTTAGTCGGAGCAAGTCACTGGCGAAACGAGTTCGACGCAGTTTTCTTGGAAAACGACCCGATCCGAGTGAACTGTACTCGTCCATGAGTTCTACACCAAACCCGTACGGCCTCGACCCAATGTCCGCAGCATTCGCACCGTCCTCGCTTCCTCAAACTCCATCTACCCTCCCGCTCTCTACTCCGCCGCCCACATCACCTCCACGCAAGAAACAACGCGCGTACTCGAACCGGTCTGAACACGTCTACGAAAAACCAAAACTGAAAATGTCTCGTTCTCTTGCCGATTTGTTGATATACACCGTCGGCGTCAAGTTTCGCGGGTTGAACAAGAAAGAACGGTACGGGGTCGAGCAGATGTTTAGTCTGAGCGAAAAGACCGCGAACAAGGTCGTCAAGGAGAACGCTATGGGTCTTGTGAAGCACGCTCGGACGAATTTGGTGCGGCTGTATCCAAATGGGACGAGAGTTGCTTCGACGAATTATGAGCCGAGTCGGTATTGGGCTGCAGGTGTACAGCTTGTTGCGTTGAATTGGCAGACGATTGGTGAGTTTTTCCGTTGGATTTTTGGACGTGGATGGGGAACTGATGAGGCTGGGTAAGATTTGGGCAATATGATGAACCAGGCGATGTTTTTGCGGAATAATCGGGCTGGGTATTTGTTGAAGCCCGAGGCGTTGAGGGTCAAGGACTGCAAGGAGCAGTTGATGCATCGGACAGAATACTTCTTGGATATCACAGTGAGTTTGGATAAATGGGGGATGTATATGCGATGCTGATGCAAGGATGTGATTAGGTCATTTCGGCCCAGCAGGTTCCTCGTCGGCGGGATGAAGTCGGGCGCGAGATTATCAAGGACGAGATTATGGACCCGCTCGTCGAGGTTTCGTTGCATATTCCTGACTGGCCGACTGCGCCTAACCAAGATACCAACTCTCCGCCTGGCAAGAACGCTACGTCTGGCAGAAAGAGCGACGGAGGGTCCGGCAAGAAGAGTGATGGAGGGTCTGGCAAGAAGAGTGACGGCACGTCTGGTAAAAAGGGCGACGGCAAGTCATCCGAGCGTCGGACGTACCGCACGACGGCCGTCAAGAACAACGGGTTCAATCCTGTATGGGAAGAGTCGGTCAAGATTCCGTTTACGTGTGTGGGGGATATGTGGGATTTGGTGTTTGTGCGCTTTGCGGTCATGGATGATGATGACGACAATGAGCCACTTGCGATGTATTGCGCCTCGTTGGGAAGCTTAAGACAGGGTACGTTCAGTTTTCTATCTACGCGAATGGCGTGTATTGATAGGCTTTTGCGGCGTGGATAGGATACCGACATCTTCCGTTGCACGATTTACAGTTTTCGCAATATTTATTCTCGACGTTGTTTGTGCACATTGCCATCCGTCGGGCTTGAGCTTTTGTTCATTCGGGCTAACATGCTTTCTTGGGTTAATCGTTTTTTTCTTACGTTCTGCTATCTCTCTCATTCGGTCTGATACCCCCATCTCCATCGCTGTGTCCTATAGTAGCTGTCTTGTATACAAATGATCTAAATTGTTATTCGCGCCGGGTTCTGATATCGTTTTGCCGCGGGCTTCGAAGTTTCTTGGGTGTCACAAGAGTCAATCCAAGGGGTAAAGCCGGAGAGTGGGCTTATCGGACGAACCGGACTCCATGGGGATATTCCAACGTCGCGATAAAACAACAAGTTGGAAGGATCTTGTCTGCCACTGTCTGCGACACCAAGCTCCCAACCGACAATACCAAGGTCCGAGAGACGTAGTAGCTCCAAAATCAGCATCGGGAGGCGCTCCAATCAGCACCCAATCGGTGCGTCGGCCCTCGCCATCAGTGCCGAGGAAGTCCTGGGTGTATGCGGGGATTGCGATAGGTCCGGTGTGTCCCGAGATGGGGGCACGTGTCGGCTGGTCGATCAGGTCACACGGTTCCAGAAGGCGCTCAGGCCCATCTTCAGCTATGCTATATCGCGCATATATAGGGCCCGACTCAACTGCCCCGCACCCTCGTTCGCTCTCAGATAGCAGCTTGGGGACAGCGACGATCACCATCAGTTCTAGTTTCATTTTGTCCAGTTCCGTACCGCGTCCATCTCGCCCTTGGCTTCTCATTAAGTTGTGCTCCTAACTGGTCCCTTCTGCTGTCTGCATATAACTACCGTACGCGTGCTCCACTCTGATCTTCCCACCACCCGTTGCACTCATCTTTCTACCCCTCGCCCAGTTTCTCCCACCCACCATCTACCATGACTGCCGAAGATACTGTCCACGATGTCCATGAGGTTGCTCCCCGTATGAAGGGCACTGAAGGCCGCCCAAAGCCCCACGTCGGTCCTGGCCTTGACGATTACAAGGCTATCCACGCCAAGACCGTTGGCGCAGACTCGGACGAATGGTGGGCCAAGGTAAGGCTCTTTTCTTCGCTCTTGACCGCGTTTGAATCTGACTTGGACGCAGACGGCGAAAGAAACGCTATATTGGCACCGCCCATTCGAGACCGTACGCGCCGGGTCATTCGAAGAGGGCGACATCGCCTGGTTCCCCGAAGGTGGCATCAACGCTTCGTACAACTGCCTCGACCGCTGGGCGTTCCAGACTCCCGACAAGGTACCGACTATTCCTATCGCAGTTTATCCATCTATATTGACCCGTGCTCGTACAGCCTGCCATCATCTACGAAGCTGATGAGCCCGGTGAGGGTTGCACAATCACCTATGCCGAGCTCCTGCGCGAGACATGCAGGATCGCCAACGTGCTCAAGGAGTTTGACGTCAAGAAGGGCGACACCGTCAGCATCTACCTTCCCATGACATGGCATGCTGCCGCGGCCTTCCTCGCGTGCGCCCGTATCGGTGCCATCCACAGTGTCATCTTTGCTGGATTCAGCGCCGAGTCTCTCCGTGACCGTGTTGTCGATTGCAAGTCTCGCGTTGTGATCACCACAGACGAAGGTCGCCGTGGTGGCAAGTCGATCGCAACCAAGGCGATTGTCGATTCCGCACTCAAGGGCGCGCCAGGCGTTGAGCATGTACTCGTCCTCAAGCGTACTGGCGGAGAGATCAACATGGTCGAGGGACGTGACAAGTGGTGGCACGAAGAGGCTGCCAAGGTCCCAAGCTACTGCGCGCCCGAGATCGTCAGCTCTGAAGACCCGCTCTTCATTCTCTACACTTCTGGTTCGACTGGCCGTCCCAAGGGTGTCGTCCACGTGTGTACCCCTATCCCTTGGCTAGATCTGTACCTGAACTGACTTATTATTAGACCACCGGCGGCTATCTCCTTGGCGCGGCGCTCACCGTCAAATACGTCTTCGATGTCCACCCCGAAGACAAGTTCGCGTGCATGGCCGATATCGGCTGGATCACCGGCCATACTTACATCATCTACGGCCCGCTCCTCAACGGTGTCACCACTACCGTTTTCGAGTCCACCCCCGTCTACCCCACACCCTCGCGCTACTGGGACGTCGTCCAGCGACACAAGATCACCCAGTTCTACACCTCTCCAACTGCTATCCGTCTCCTCCGTCGTTTGGGCGAACACCATTTCGAGGGTTACGATTTGAGCACGCTGCGCGTCCTCGGATCCGTCGGCGAGCCCATCAACCCCGAGGCTTGGAATTGGTACAATGAGAATGTCGGCAAGAAGCAGTGCGCAATTGTTGATACCTTCTGGTACGTCCTACTGCCATATTGTTAGATCCTCTTTCTCACTCTTTTTCTCTAGGCAAACTGAGACTGGTTCCATCATTATCACTCCTCTCCCCGGTGCGGTTCCAACCAAGCCCGGCTCTGCGACAGTTCCCTTCTGGGGTATTGAGCCCGTCATCCTCGACCCAGTCTCGGGCAAGGAGCTCGAAGGCAACAACGTCGAAGGTGTGCTGTGCGTCCGCAAGCCGTGGCCGTCGATTGCCCGTTCGGTCTACAAGGACCACGCACGATACTTGGAGACCTACTTGAAGCCCTACCCTGGCTATTACTTTACTGGAGATGGTGCCGCTAGGGATCAAGATGGGTACATCTGGATCAAGGGCCGTGTGGACGGTAAGTTTATGTTTAAAAATAAAAGAAAACATTCTGACCGGGATTAAAGATGTCATTAACGTCTCGGGCCATCGTCTCTCGACGGCCGAGATCGAGTCTGCGCTGATCATGCACGCGGGTGTCGCTGAAACAGCTGTTATTGGTACCGCAGACGAGTTGACTGGCCAGGCCGTGCACTCGTTTGTTACGCTCAAGCCGTACGTACCTTCTCCTTCCCTTATCCCATTCCGATGTTTAACCTTTCATACAGTGAGTTCGAGTACGACCCTGCGCAGAGCAGTGCGCTCGTCAAAGAGCTCACGCTCCAGGTCCGCAAAGTCATCGGTCCGTTTGCGGCTCCCAAGCAGATCTACATCGTCAACGACTTGCCCAAGACTCGTTCTGGCAAGGTAAGATCTCCCGTCATCTGAGTACCTACCTCGTACTAACCCTGGGGTCGATTAATTACAGATCATGCGCCGTGTGATGCGCAAGATCGTCGCAGGCGAGGCCGACCAGCTCGGTGACCTGAGCACACTCGCCGATCCCTCGGTCGTCGAGCAGATCAAGGAACAGGTCGAGAAGGCGCAACGCAAGTGATGAATTATTGGTTGAATGATTTTGTAGTCTATTATAGCTTTCCTTGTGTGTTGTATTAGTGTTGATGAAGCCAATTGAAAAAAAGAAGTTATGATCTTGAGTCGAGTCTGAGGTTTGAGGCCGAGCGGTTTGCCAGGGATGATAGCGCAGATAAGATTATGTATGTTGGGACGCACACGTAGAGCACAAAAAAAGCCAAAGGAAGAGCCCGTCTAGTTGTACATTTGAAGATCATGTCCTGCCGGACCGCCCTCTTGCATAATCTTGAGAGCTCGCGTATCATCTTGCAGTATCTTGGTTACATGTGACAACCCGTTTTGCTGGTCCTTCAAAATCTACACCGAAACGTCAGCCCTCAAGTTCTGTGCTCGCGCAACTCAAAACTGCACTCACCTGAGCAATGTTCGCCAGCCCGTCTTCATCCACCACAGCCCACTCAACAGCGCTCCCCGCACCCTCCCGCCTTGCTCGTTCTCTCATAGCTTGTACACCTCCAACCGCAGCCCAAAGCTCGTTCATTCGGGCACTCATCCGGGCCATACCAGCACCTTCCTCCAATGAACCCAACTTTCTCCTCAACTCATCTTCCTCGGGACCCAACGCGCTCCGTCGCACGCTTGGAATAAGCATATGCAGCCGTTGGGATAGTGCGCGCACACGACGGGCAAGTTCAGTGTGTTGCTGAGCTGCGCGCGCGAGGCGGGTCGCGTGGGATTCGGCGTGCTTTTGGGTTAGGTCTGTTAGGCGTGTGCGGAGTGCGGCTAGCGCTGTGAGGTGGGCAGTTGATTGGGCTTTTTGGGATATCACGCGTTTTTTGAGGTCGTCAAAGCCGAGAGCCAAGGCGGGAACTAGGCTGTGGGAACGAAATGTATGAGTTTATTTGTTCTAGAGGACAGGTGGAAGGAGACTGACCGGTCAGGATTTGGGTTTTCGCTTACGGCTCGTTTCCAGAGTGCTTCGTTTGTCGCGTTGGTCGGTCGGCCATAGTTATGTGGGTTGTCAACCAGGTTATAAAAGTAGTACTGCGCCAGAACTCGTTAATTGATGGCATGAAAATAGCGGGCTAATACTCACTTGGAACCGACAACTGGGCGATGCCGGGCTCCATGACTGGGCAATGTTCTCAATCCGTTGCTCCAGTGATAAGCCCGCACCTCCAGGTGTGCCAAAGACAGAGACCTGTAAGTTGTTCGCCTTTTGCGCCTGCGGAGCCGGACCCAGGGTCGATGCGGTCAAGGTTGATTGGGCAAGGGGATTAGGTTGTGTAGTCGTCTGGCCGAATCCGCCTGAAGTATTTGTTCCGGCCGGGGGCTGACCAAAGAGCGAGGTTGTAGGGCCAGCTGGCTTTGCGCCAAAGAGTCCTCCACCCGCAACGGGTTGAGTGGTTGTGCTGCCAAAGAGCCCAGTTGAAGGCTGAGCAGTATTCGTGGTGTTATTCCCGAAAAGACTTCCTCCTGTGGCTGGTGCGGTCGTAGTTGAGCCAAACAATCCACCAGTTTGCTGTGGCTGGGCCTGATTTTGCGGCTGAGCGGAGCCAAATAGACCTCCCCCAGCTGCTGGAGTGGTGGTGCTCCCAAAAAGCCCTCCGGTGTTTGTGTTGGTCCCTGTATTTGTGTTGGGGGCTCCAAACAAACCAGTAGCAGGTTGCGTGGCTGGCTGGGCAGCGTTTTGACCAAAAAGGCCAGCTGAAGGGGCGGCACCTGCAGTGTTGGAAGCAGGTTGGTTGGCACCAGTGTTTCCGAAGCTAAACGATCCACCACCTGCGAGACGCGTTAGTACCTCGTGTTGAAACGCGAAATAAACAAACGGGGCGCACCAAAAGCCGGAGTGGGTGTAGATGTCGAGGGAGCCGGTTGCCCTGTAAACATTGTTAGTGGTTCCTCTCTTTACACCTTTCGTGTTTCCTACCAAATGTGAAAGCCATATCAAGGATTAGTAGGTGGAGGTTAAGACCAAGTCTGTTTACTGGCGCTTGAGATCTAATCTTATCTAAAGGACAGCTCACATGACTTGGCGGTCGATCGCTCGTCGGATTTCTGCTCTTAACCATCTCCGTCCTATACCATTTGCGTTTATCTAGGCTTGACCAAGGGACCGCATCTAGCTCGCTTGATCTGCTCTGCTTGTACATTTATACTCTGAGTCTATAACTCTCTGCATTCCCGAACATGGCAGACGACGATAGGACTGGAGAGCCCAATGAACAGCACGGCACAGATGGAGGCAAGAAGGGCGGCACAACCACTAAAGGGCAGAAACGCCGTAAAGTCAATCATGCATGTCTGTATTGCCGTCGTAGCCACATGACCTGTGATGAGGGTATGTACACTTCTGTGAGATCCAGAATTAGTGAACTGAGGTAGATCGCATTAATTAGGCAGACCTTGCCAACGATGGTATGCTCTCTCTTCCTTGTCTTTGGTATCACTATATAGAACCATGTCACAGTATCAAGCGAGACATCGGGCACCTATGTCATGATGAGCGAAAGCCACCCCCACCTGCGACCAAAAGTACCAATGGCAGTTCTTCGGCGAATGGGGGCAACACAACACCTCAACCAATGATCGACACTTCCACCCCTAGCGTTGCCGACTCGTCTGCGAATCCTACTCCCGTACAACCTTCAGAAGGATTTCCCATGCAAACTAGTTCGTCCGCGCCTCCATCAAGCTACGCCGGTTCTTATTCCCCTCTTCCCTTGACAGCCACGCAGTTTGCGCCTGCGCTACCTCAATCGACACCTCAATGGCCACTATTCGCCAATCAGCCATTTGGCATGCCAGGGACCGATTCTGCTCTGGGGAGCGAGTTTTCGGTCCTCAGCGACTTTCTCCAATCACTCGATAATCGGGGATTCCAATCATTCGTCCCAGGCTCGATGATGCAAGAATCACCTCAATCGCGAGAGAACATGGATCTCGACCCCGAACAACTCTCACAGCAGTCCCCGAGCATGGCGGACTATACAAACCAAATACAGATGCCATCACCCGCAGCAATTCAGTCCCCGGTCAACACTACCACTCCCACCGCCTCTACCTCCGCCACACATAATGATCCGACCGAACCGCTTCTACCTGCTGCGACCAAGACAGAAAGGTTCCTACTCACGGCAGCCGATCAAGAACCGGGTTTGTCGCATTTCGCATTTTGTCTGATCGTGGCTCGTTTGACGCTGATCCTTGTCGCGGTAGGAACTCGAGACGAGCGGCTTGCGCGAGTCATCCATGCCAAGTACGAAGCGGGTTTGCTGCGACCTTATAATTATGTGAAAGGTTATGCGCGCTTGTCAAGATGGATGGACCACAAGTATGTCAAGATTGTCTAGTCCTTACATGTATGCTCATGACTCTCACTAGCATGTCGAATGAATCCAAAAAACAAATCCTGCAGCCTTTATCTGTCCTTCGACCCAAATTCAGAGTAAGTGGAGCCCAACTTCCGATTTTTCTTGTTGACGAATATCTCAAAATCACAGGCAATAGCGCAATCATTAACAGATATTGTGATCTGTCCTTCCTCCTTCACTTATTTGGTTGCGCTAAACGTTAAAACAGGACCTTGTGTTCATTGAAGAAGCGTTTGAGCGTCTACTTCTCGACTATGACCGTGTATTCTCGGCAATGGGCATACCAGCATGCCTCTGGCGGCGCACAGGCGAAATCTACAAGGGCAACCGTGAATTCGCAGAGCTCGTAGGCGTCGATGTTGGCCGACTACGCGACGTAAGTCCCATCTGAGCATATTCCGGCTGCCCCGCTAAACCCGCATTTTTATCTAGGGGAAAATGTGCATATACGAATTGATGTCAGAGGAATCGGCTGTCAACTATTGGGAGGTACGTACACCCGGTGGCGTCCGCTCGTACCTGGATGCTTATTCTTCCCCACACAGAAATATGGTCACGTCGCGTTCGATCCCGCTCAGAAAGCTGTCCTGACGTCTTGCGTGCTCCGATACAAGCCGACTTCGAATACAGTTAGTACATCAAGCGGGTCAAACGGGAGCGCTCAGGTAATGCCATGTCTTGTGCTTGAATATCTCATGCTAATTCTGCGCTATCAGTCCTCCCCCGTTTGGCATCGTCGCGGACAAGGTCAAGATGGAGAGTCCAACGGTGCGATAACCCAGAGTGGGCTTATCAACTGCTGCTTTTCGTTTACTATCAGGCGAGATACATGGGGTATACCTAGTGTGATTGTTGGTACGTCTCTTCTGTCCTCGCAACTAGAGTATGTTTCAGGGTCTAGCATTGACATATATGTATAGGAAACTTTATTATGCATTAGGGCACAAATATGGTTATTTTTGGTTTATTGGTGGTCTTTAGACGGCTAAAGACTTCGCTATATACGCTAGCTCATGTTGTATTCGTTTTTCGCTATCGAATTGGACTCTCTTTGGATTTTTCCGTCAGCCCGATGAGCATTGAGAACTGACTCCCAGTTGGCGCCTCGTCCCCATTAAAACGATGTTTTTGTTGAAACTCTCGATCGGCACCTACAAAGCACCGGTTTTATTCACTTTGGTGAGTAACCGGCCACACAACGTGGCTAAACTCGTGGCTCATAGGGCGAGATTACCGAGCTTCAAGAAAGCCGATACCATCTGTTGCATTCATGTCTCTTGAACTTCTTGCGGGAAGTTTCAATGACCCTCAGCAACCGCGAATTTTACATTATGCTCGGTATTTCAGAATACTTTACTCTAGATTATATGTGATATTACGTTAAACAGCAGAGCGCTCCAACTTGGGTTTCTTATTGTGCACCAGCGAATGTCCTATTTTGCAAGTAGTAGGGGCCTACATTCCGAGCGTAGAGACTGGACGATGACTTAAATTGTACACATAGCATGGTGACAGATGTCCAGTCCGGACAAAGTTTCATCACTCTGGCAAGACTAGATCTACCGTGACGGGGCGATGATCGCTCAAGTACACTCCGTCATCATACAAAGCTTCGTCTGCCTTGTATGCAGTACTTTGCCTACAGAAGAGTGTTCAGCTCGAAAGTACAAACTCGGTCAAACGTACGGAGCGCACCAGTCTATATGAGAGGCCCCAAAAACAAAGTCGATCCTGCCGTAAGGTGACGTGTTACCCAAGCCCGAGAAACCTATTATAATTCTGGGTTAATATCATGCTATTGTGATCCACACAAATTCACTAACCAGTGTAAGTCGCAAAATGCCCAAACACCTTGGATCGAGGCGTCACGCCTCTAGCGTCTAACATGCTAAAGTTGGTTGGAAGTGGAGTGTTTTCGGGGACTGCATATTTGCTTGCGAACGTGGAATTGATTGAAACAGGCGGAAGAGCTCCAGAGAATATCTTATATGCGCCACTGTCTGCCCCCTCCGCAGGGCTGTGTTGCAGAATAGGCTCAGAATTAGACGTTCAAAGCCATGAAGTAATTCGTTTAAGCATACCTGTTAAAGTCACCATTCACAAAAACAGCTGCGCTTGTTGTTGCAACCTCGTACCGAGCACGATACAACATTAATGAAGCTGCGAGACGGCGCTGAGCATCGGATCGATCGTCAAAGTGAGTATTGAGCAAAGTAAGTGGTTTTCCCGCCGCTATAAAGTACGCAACCGTACATATCCGGTATGATCCAGCATCGGGGTACTTGGAGACATCAAATGGGGTATCTCTGTTTTAGTATCGCCGCGTCAAATGTAATGAAACTCGGGAAAAAATAATCGCTCACGAAAGCCAAAACGTATCCCAAGATTTGAGTTGGACGACAGTTCTGATAGATTGTCCATGAAGTTGCGTCGTACTATGTAAATCACATGTGCTTACTTGTTAAAGAAGATGGGGCTAAACTCCCCGTTCAGTTTTCCGTCATCTCTTCCTACCCCTACCCAGTCCCAGTTGTCTCCCAAAAGCTCCTTGAGGTCCTGTACTTGCCTAACAAGTGCCTCTTGGAATGCTGCGCAAGCATTCTGTTTCATTGCTCTTTGCTAGCCCGAAGATTAAACGCACAAACAATAGCGGGAGCCTGAAATTCCAGTAACGCAGCGACTCCGACCCGCCTCAGGCTCCAGGGGCGTTCGCGCGACGCATTTGGATAGATTGAGCTAGGCTCTTGCAGTCGATTAGGCAAGGATGCGAGTGTATCGGTTACGGTGGTGTTATCAGGCTGTGAATCGTAGCGAAGATTCCAGGTCGTGAGCCTTATACATTGACCTATCTCCGAGAGAAATATAAGCGAGATAAAGCTAAAACCAAGAGCAGAAAAACGCATAGCGAAGGCGAATGGTCCACTTTAGTAACCCATCCAGCTTTTATACGACCGCAACGGCCGGAAGAACACACTTATAGACAGAACACTTGCACGTTGTGCGAATGCACGGGCGCCGCGACCAATACTGAGTGCCGATGCAGCCAAGAAGACGAGAAAGCACGTTCACGAAGCTCAACAACGCGAAGAGAAACTCACATTCAGCGTGGTCCGTAGGTGTTCGCGCCGCCTCAGGATTGGTCAACTGCATTGAGAAAGAAGAAAGATAGACACGTTCGTTTTCGTGAGTACCGGCCCGCTTGATTCTAGTGGATGGTGGTTGAAAGAAGGAGAGCAGGAAGCCGCGCCTCGATCGAAGCATATTATATAATCTACTTCGAGCTGTATATGCACATCGAAACCTTTACACAGATATCTATTAGTACCTTCGGGGCGGTACAAGCGCCGAGTTACAAGCATCTACAGCCACGCACAGACAAACGAGACTACAATTACAGAACAAGAACCGAAGAGAGCGGCGAGAACACGTAATGAAGGAGACTTGAAAGATCGGAGGGTGGAATACAACATGACTGTTACGAGACAGTGTTATCTGAGGCGACGTGGGCGAGGGTCAAATGGGCTAGTCCAATGTTCGGATATGGAGTGTGTCCTTGTAGAGAGTGGTGAAGAGACGTTGGATTGATCTATACGATGTCGATAACCGTGATATTAAACTGTGGTTGGAGAGCGCTTGATGCATGCACTGTTGTGTTTGTCAGTCAAGCAGCGATTCGAAAGCCGAAGAAATGGCTTACACTCGAATCAAATCCCATGTGCCGTTTCCGTTCCTGCAGCTGTGCTGCGCTGTCGCTGCGGAACTGTTTGGTACGCAGCATCTGCAAATGACTGTCAGATTTTGCCCAGCCGTGTGCGTGGGCTGATACGTACGAGTGTCGTGGAGAAAAGTGCCACTCAGATGGGCAATAGTATCCGGCGGGAGGTTCGCTCTCCTTAAAACTCTGTCCTCCAATACAGCTCTGCTTTGGTCCGAACCAGAACTTCCCATCTGGGCATATACCGTGTCCATCTGGGTGCGTCGGACGAGGAATTGAACGTGTGGGAAGCTCGCAAACCATATCGTGCGGGTTAAAGCTAAATCCGGGGTCACAAGCTGTACCGAACGCCAAGGCAAGACCTGAGTAACGCGTAAGGTAGGGAGCAATAGTACGACCGAGACTGGGCGAGTAACGCGAGTTAGTTTGACATCTGCACAGAATACTATTATATACTTACGAAGCGCTGGCGATGTGAATCAGCTCATTATACCAGTTGTTCTCGGAGACGTATCCAGACGCTTCGCTAGCCGAGGCCAGCATTTTGCCTGAGCTCGGATACTGGGGAAGAGCAAGCACAAAAGAAACAAATAAAAGCCCAAGCACTGCGCCAAGCCTCATCTTAAGGATAAGAAGGAAAGAGGGGAACGAGATGAAAGATGAAGGAGGGGGGGATAAAGCGTTTTTTCCTCTCGGCCATGTCAACAAGGCTTTAAAAATGGTTATCTCTATGGGATAGACGCTGGTAACTGAATGCTTGGCCTAGTTGAAATAAGTCCAGAAAACCTGCTGACACACGAGGTACACCTTCCAAATCGAGCTACCGGTGGCTGATCTCCGACACCTCTGAATACAAAATGACAGCAATCTCGGGTCCGACTTCAATGGTGAGTCTAGGCAATCGACTGCGGAACCGAATCAAAACAGCCAGTCCCTGCGACGGTCTTTCTTGCTTGGCCGCATCTTCTTTTGTGCCACAGGCCACTGATACATAATTATAAACGCCGACACTTCAGTTTTTCAACAGCTGTCCGAGTGACAGGCACGGATATAACCATGGGCATGAAACCAGCGATAAGGATATTTAAAGCATATCCAGATAACCCTATTAAAGCGCTCGCATCGTACGGTCGACATGACCGAAATGAAGGGTTAGAGAAAACTATTTCACATATCCAACGCCACGCCATGAGTCACGTCGATCTACTGGTTCTAGCACTGTTCTAGTCGCTGATAGTTGTGATTGGTTGGACAAAGGCGGTGTTGTCGAGTAGACCGCGGGAAACAAACGGCTCGACCAAGCTGGTCGCCATCGTAGTCTGTTGAACAAAAGCATCAGCGACCAACTCTACGATAAGACAGCACTATAGTTAGAATAAGTCAGACAGAAAGTGGTTGTGTCGTTCGCACCGCACGCTCTTAGCATGCTCGATTAAACGAGATTCATGTCACGGATACATCATAACAAGGTCTCGATGCAAGTCGCAACAAACTTACCAGTAAAATTCAAAAATCGAAATTCTTTTCCTCTCCAGTTCGACCTATGATTCGATGGACGCACGCGGCAAATTTTACGTTCTCAGCATCTTGACACGCTGCTCTTATAACCGCGCCCATCACGTCAGCCGCAAGTCACACGCTCGTTCCAAAAGGGCACGAGTAGCTGAAAAACGCCGTTCAGAATCCCGCAGGGGAAACTCAAACCGCGGCTGTAAACAAGTTTGGAAGAACGCATACATAGAAGTGATGCGAGATCAGCAGTGAGTGTATGCGCGCGAGACTGCAGAGCGAACGTCGCCTTTCATGGTCGAATAAGAAGAGTTTATTATTTCGAGCTTTGAGAAAGCGAACATGTTTGGTTTTCTTTCAGTGTATATGACATAGTGTAGCTGATAGGGAAGCAGGCCACCCCTTTTCTCGAGTTTCGCACCAAGACTTGTGGTCTGAATTTCGAGCATCTAAACACCACATATATCTGTCATGGTAAAATTTTATCGTCATAAATCTAGGTACATAGCGATCATGTCTGGATTTTATGTGTTGTCTTTTCGACAAGATGCGTCTTTTTCTGCTTCTTGAATAGCCCACGCAAGTAATGCAAGGCCACTCCCCCTCTTTTTTACGCCTATTATAGCTTCTATAGGCCATTTTCTACTAAAATTATCGTGCACATGTTTAGCTCAGTCGTTTTCGGCTTCATTTAAAAAAATCTGAGGGACACTTTATCCTGGTTTAGAGGGCAGGCGCATGTCGTTACACGTGCCAGCTCGTGATACATTTCGCGCGGAGGTGGAACCACATGCGCAGAGACAGCCTGAGCGCCCGCCGATTTCACAAGTAAGAGTATTAGATTTACAAAACAAAACAAAAAGTATGGTACAACGAGACAAAACGAGACAAATCCTAGGAAACAAACGATTTGAAAGCAACCAAGTCAGAAGCACTACAAAGCAAGTGTTCAACCATTATTCAGAAACCTATCGAGGGCTGAAAAAGGAAACGACATGTTTCCGCATTCAGTATGGGGCTCGACAGACCTTGGCGGTCCGTGCCGATCTCCTCAACCGTACCCCCTCCGCCGCCTTCACGTCGAGCGCAACCAAGGGTGCTCGAGAGCCTCCTCGGTAGTCGGCCGGTCGGCCGGGTCGATTGCCAACGCTTTTGCAAGCCAGGCTCGAGCTTCAACGGAGCATCCGAGAGTGACACTCCTCCAAAGCTGAATCTGTCCCCCGCCGTTGATCACGGGGTGCCGCTTCGTGAGCATTGCCCAAGCGATCGCGAGCCTCTATGCAGCCGGGTTTGGCGCAAAAGAAGCTGGAACTGATCGTGTAGAATATACGGTCAGCACTTTCGGTAGGGTAGCAGAGTCGACGTTAGGTGACTTGCCGTTGTTCTCGGCTGGCGGCTGGCTCCCTAAAGGTCGAAGTGTGAGCGCGCCTTGATTGAGCGGGCTGATGGGGCTGCGGGCTCGGATTAGCATTGAAAACGGGTAGGCACTATCCTCGCAGTTGGGACTCACCTCTGACAAGTCCGTAAAGAGGAGGGTGTGGAAGAATGAGTTTCTGATCGAGGCGAAGGTCAGTACAAGGAATCAGGGGCCGATAACCAAAAGGAAAAAAAATTACTCACTCGTGTAACACATCTTGTCTTGGTTAATGTAGTCCTGGTATATAAAGTGGCGTGGGGGTGTCGATGACGAGATGGGAAGTGGAATACAAACGCGATGAGCGAAGAGTATGGCGCGCAAGGGGGGAGCGAGGGTCAATACGGGCAAAGGAGTGACAAGCAATCTATGATACACGAGAGAGATGTACAAGAGACAAAAGCGCGGTGGTGGAGAGGGTGAAGAGCTTGGAGGCTGCTGGGCGATTATAAACCCCTTCAGGGGGCGGGCATGCGGATATCAGTGGTGAACCCTGTGCGTCTAGATAGGGGCTGGCGGTAAGCTTCACCAAGCGCATATTCGCTAGAGAGGGAGGATTTTCTGTGCGCGTCGAGATTAAGGGATAGCGAACGCAGTAAAACAATACAGCCGATTCACAAAAAACCTCCGTTCCTCCTGATCGTCGGCTCGCCAATGCGTAGGAGTACATGCGCGGTCACGTGCAGTTATCTTAGGGGGTTCGGTGCCACATCGCGAATCACCTATGTTTTGATTATTATTCTGGCTTGGGTTCACAAGTCGCGACACAAGCACATGTTATGCCGAATTCTCTTTGAGTTGATGATCAGCACTCTATCGGACCTCTCGGTAGTCGACTGAGAAAGACTTTTCCACCAAAAGCCGACCACTGGCCAAGTGCGACAATAAAACGGGACTAAACGGAACGACTATGATGCATATAAGAAACCTCGGCCACCTGCTCATACTAGACTATCAGCGGTCTTGCAGGAAAATGCTCATCGTCTTGTTACTAATCGTTCGGGTAGTTTTTAAAACAGCAATCAATTTAAATGGCATAATCCATTTATACGGTACAGATCTACAAATACTGTGCGCTGCGTCTCGTTTTCTATCCCCGGCAAGACATCCCAGTCCCTCAAGTAGGCAAGCATCCGATACTGAAGTCCAGACCAGTCCAATCGTTGGAGAACAAGCCGGCCGCCACGATAGCATACAATAGAGAAGAACGTACCCTCCTCGTTAGATATCGTCATAAAGAAGTCCTTGACGATATAACAGCCCCATATGTAGTATGTTGACGATCATCGACTGCACGTCGGCCGAAATGAATGACGTCGAGAGTGATGGGAGGCTATCTAAGACTAGTAAACGTTGCCACAAACGTAGAAGAGACGCGCGGGCGAACTCCGGTGGCGTTGTCGATCCTATTCGTACATGCAGCTTCGACACTCTCGGACGACACTGAAAGCGTAGACTGAGGCCAGTACGTGCACATATCGATGTTATTCTCCGCACATCGCACACGTGGATCGGATGGAGGTATGACGAGGAGCGGATGACGCCGGGGCGAGGGAGCACGTGTGGGAAGCGTGGCTGCGGCAGGCTGTCCTGTGGCTCTGGCGGGGGCGGTGGAGTCGACTCTAAGCATCTAGGTACTGGGGATAGAGGAGAGCGGACGCCGGAGCCACGGCCAGAAGCAAAGCACGAAAAAGCGCTGAGTGGTGGCTAGTACTAGCATATCCCAACTCGATCAAGGCTAGCGAAAACTTGTGACCGACGACCACCATCATCCCAGAGAGAGAGAGGTAAATAATAAATAAATCAACAGATGATGCAGCAGCTTACCTGATGGCATCTTGTAGCCTCCCGCCATGACCTCGCGCCGCCCGTTCTCGATCCAAGAGCTCGCAGCGCGCTCCCGTCCCACCGGCTACGATCCGTCCAAGTCGCTCAAGGATCTCCTCCGCATCGCCACTGCCGAGCGCAACGCCGGAGACCAGGCCAAGGCCGATGACGACGTCGAGAGCGCGTTTATCCACTATGCCAAAGCATCCACTCTCATGCTCGAGGACCTCCCGACCCATCCAAAGTTCACAGAGCTCACTACCAGCCAGAAGGATGCGGTTGTCGTCGTGCGTTTATATATCTTTTTTTGCGTTTGTTTTTGGGGCTGATCGAGTGCCATCTGTCTATCTAGCACGGACAGGCCATCCTCGATTCGCTCGGCGCTGTCAAACGCCTCGTCAGCCAACGCTTCTCTGACTGGCGCACAGACCACCCAGACGCCGACCTCTCTGCTCCCGTCTCCACCCCACAACAACAACCACAGCCCAGACGGCGCCCAACACAACCCACACCCACACCCCAGCCCCAACCACGAGACACCTACGAAGAAGCGCGCCGGGCGAGACACCACCAAGAAGCCCAAC
Source organism: Ceratobasidium papillatum (assembly GCA_037042815.1). Lineage (NCBI taxonomy): Eukaryota > Fungi > Basidiomycota > Agaricomycetes > Cantharellales > Ceratobasidiaceae > Ceratobasidium > Ceratobasidium papillatum. Next base: position 43,872 of record JAYRCO010000049.1, read on the forward strand.
GGCTCGTGGCCGAACAAGAACGACGCCAACGACGAGCAGCCCGCGACGTCGGAGCCTATGACCAGGTCGCACACATCACCGCCTCGGCCCGTCCGTACGACCAAGTCGCAAACATCACAGCCGCTCGCATCCGGGAAAAACAGGAAAAGGAGAGACAGGAAAAGGCGCAAGAGGCTGCGTTTCTGGGGTATCCTACTCCGGCGTCGCTGCACACTCGGGTCAGGCCTGAATCGTACGAGGGACAGCTCGGAGGGCCCGTATCGATTCAACCACAGCAGCAGCCCCCGCCACCGCCCATCCCACCCCAATCCGCTCCACCCGTGTCGGTTCCGCAACCACGCGTCGTGCCACCACAAAGGACCGGAAGCGCCGCCCGAGTCTACTCGTCCCATCCTCCGACGACTCAACCGCCCACCCGCGTGCCCTCTCGAACAGGTTCCCGAGCAGAACTCCACCGACCGGGTTCAAGAGCCGAACATCGCCAGCAGCAGCAGCCGCCTGCGATTCGGACGGATTTGTTTGGAGTACGGAACGAGAGTGCGCCTGCTGCGTATGGACCTGGTCAACGAAGGAGACCGAGCATGTCGTCTCCGGTTAAAGATCGACCTCCGCCGAATGCCAGTTTCGGCTTTGGTTCCCATCCACCCACCGCCGGTCCACCCACTACCGGCCCAGGATCACACCCTCCGACAACCCAAGCGCCCGCACCCAGACGACGGACGGCTTCGCAAAATGCGTCCCGAGCTCCGGTGTTTCCGGTTGCTTATCAGGGCGGGGCAGGTGTGGGGTTAGGACTCGGGCCAGTAGGCGTGGGGTTAGCAGCAAACGATGCGCGTGCGAGCGGGAACACTGGGAGCGGATCGTTCGAGTCTCGGCCGAGCGGAGGATCGTTTGATTCGCGGACGGCCAACACCAATAATGTGTTCGATGCACGACTGCAGAGTACCGACTCGCGCTCCGATCCACGTGCAAACGGCGTGTTCCCGGCCCAGGCCGCTCAGGTTCAGGTTCAGATGCCGCAGGATATCCTCCCGCTCGAGAGTCCGTCGCACAGTTGGAGGAATGAACCAGAGGAAGTTCCAGTTCATGCGCCTGCGCCGCGGAGGACTGCGCATGGGCATCAGCCGGTCAGAGGGTGCGTTTTCCCAGTTTGATTTTGATTTTGATGAAATTAATCTGGGGTGTGATAGGTCTTCGTACCCTCCTCCTGTGACGACTACGTCTCCTCCTCCTGGCGGGATTTCGTATCCGGATTTAATGTCGACGCATCAACGTGAACAGGGGTATTTGCCTTCCACACATTCGATGTTCTCGTTTGCTGGATTCGCCCAAGCTCTCGCTGCCGAACGAGACGCACAGAACTTTGGTCCACCTAAACCAACGATGAACACCCCTCCTGCGCTTCTCTTCCAGCCAAATCCGGATCCGACTCCTCCGGGGGGACGAGCTCAACCGTTGCCCAACCCTCACGAATCGTCCCCCAGTAAAGCCTACGCAGGACCCGGAACGACTTCAGCCGGCGTGCCGACCTATCCTGGGATGCCTCGACAGAGCAACTACGCAACGAGACCTCCACCGGCTGTTCCTCCGAAAGATTATACGCGTGTACCTCCCCCTCCAGCCCCTCCAGGAGTAACAGGAGATCCAACTATCCCGCCTCTTCCGTCCACGTCGAATTCACCGGCTCAACACCCCGACGAACCGACAGACGGAAAACTGAGACAGGTGCTATTACCTGAAGAAGTGATCCAAAAGTTCATGTCGATCGCCAAGCCCAATACGTTGCAGAACAGAGAAACGTGTGGGCTGTTGTTGGGGAAGAAGCGAGGGCCTGGGTTTGCGGTTACGACGTTGTTGATTCCGCGTCAGAGGGCGACGAGCGATACGTGTGAGATGGTCGAGGAAGAGTTGATTTTGGATTTCCAGGAGAGTCGGGGGTTGATTACGCTTGGATGGGTGAGTTTCTTTCTCGAGTTTTGGATAAGTGGGTAGGGTGTTGATTTGTGGATGGTGGTGGGTAGATACATACGCATCCGACGCAGAGTTGTTTTATGTCTTCGTTGGATTTGCATACGCATTCCGGGTACCAGGCGTCACTTCGGGAGGCGTTTGCGATCGTTTGTGCACCGTCTCAGAGTCCAAAGTACGTCTCTTCGCATTCACATTCCCAATCCATGACTAACTTTAATTTTATCTAGCGTTGGGATATTCCGCCTAACGGATCCGCCAGGTCTGCAAATCATTCTAAAGTGCACAGTCAAAGAATCTTTCCATCCTCATTCGGCCGCGAACATTTACACCGACGCGGACCAAGGTCACGTCAAGATGATGAAAAAGCTGGACCTTTCGATTGTCGATTTGCGCCGGATGAGTCATTGATTTCGTTTTGTTTTTGCGTTTGCGTTTTGTTTTCTTCACATATAGATGCGTAGGTTGTATGCTTTCTTTCTTGCTTATCCTCATGTCTTGCTTTATTCTTTCTCACGACAACCTATCACGTCCCCGCTCTCTTCTAGTCGTCCAGGAGGGAGCGAGGCGTGACAAGTACCGTCCCATGCTCCGCTTTCCTCTGGGTCCCGTTCGCTCCACTCCACACACACATCTTCGTCCACATGCACAATGATAACCCTGTTGTTGTACTCGTATGTTTTCTTACTTTCTTGCTTTTTTTATTACTCTTACTCTACTAGCGCATACCCTGCTCAGTTACCTCTACTATCCCACATTTGTAGTTTTTAGTTTTGTGCATAATTGATGTCGGTACTGGGAAGGATTTTTTTCGGTTTGGTCAGAATAGAGGCGCTTGGCGTCTATGAAGGAAATTGAAATTTAGAAATTGCTTAGTCTGGACGACCACACTACCCCGAGGCAAAAACAACTGATATTCTATTCTAAACATTGGTTCATTGTTGAATGGACACTCCGACCGTCATGATATCCCAAACGTACGATATCGGCCTCACATTGCCCGGGTTAGCCCTAGCATCACCATCCGCTACCGGCTCATAGATCGAAGGCTGCTCGATATGCGAAATATCCAACCACTGGAACGATACAAACAACATAAACACACCCGTCTCTCTATTCGAAAAACCGCTGTTGTCGACCCGGAGCGGTTCCGTCCCGCTATCTCCATATCCAACCGGGAGTGTTTTCCCGTTCGCCGTCAGAGGAGCAGTCATATTCCGACTGTGTGGGCTGTACAAGAAAGTAATGCTGTAGTCTTCGAGGTCGAAATAAACGACCCAAGCAAAGAGCGGCCAGTTGGATTTGTTGGAGAGTTGTAGGCCGTATCGCTTTTCTGGTGTCGAGTGTAGCTCTGCTACTTTTTCTGTCGACAAGCTATCGCCAAAGAGGTCTTCTGGGTTGTTCGAGACTGGAATGTAGTCTTTGCCGCCCCATGCATAGGCGGTCTTGGTCTTGAGCTCGATTAGCTTCATTTCGACTAGACCTTTGGCGATCGGAGACTTGTGATTATGTCGTTGGAGGTGAAAGTGGAAGTGGACTATGGACGTCAACCGTCGAGCGAGTTCGTTTGCGTTGAGATCTTTCTCCAAGATGATCTTCCGTGGGTTTAGCTGGACGAGGGATGGATCCAACCGCTGCACTTCTACGCCTTGGTCTGTTGGAACAAGAACAAGATCTGATACCTCGCCGGGGTCGGTCCATATAATACCAATTCGCTGAGCGTCCAGCTTGTTGAATACGTCTTGCCAAACTGGGTCTATCTCGAGTCGGTCATCGAGAAGGATACGTATGCCAGGGCCAGTATACTTGACGACCACGACGTATGCGTCTATGGGAATTTCAACGCCTTCGTTCGGTTCTTTTGGGCTCAATAGTGAACCAGCACCATCGACGTGCGTTGCGACAAGTCGGGTAACAGGTTTGGCTGTACTCGGCATATTGCGCGCATAGACCCCGAATTCTGTGCCTTTTTGGATGCCTGATGAATGTCCGGCGTTGATAAGGTAGGTGTTGTTACTGGGATTATACTCGAGCGCAATCATGCCTTTGGATAGAGCAAACTGGGTGCGGAACACCAGTCGATCTTGCTTATGTCCTTCGCATTGAGGAGTCTGGATCTTGACTTGCCTAAACTCCTTGGACAGCATGAATTGTAGGCTGGCTGCATGGGTCTGGACGGTTTTCATGAGGCTCGAATAGCTCGTTGTTTCCATGTCGCACCCCCGAAGGGCCCGAAGCAACTGCATAGTAAACAACCCTGAATACTCTTGCTTTGATGATTCATCCCCGACGGCCCTAGGTTTAGGAATTTCTTGAGCCAGCTCGGTATTTTTGCATGCAGCGAGCAAGACATGAGTCTCCAGACTCGGTGCATCGCTCAATGCTGGGGGAATGCTAAATCCTAATTGCTCGTCGATCACCTTTTTGGGATCGGCTGAGGGAACCGGTGATAGTGTTTGGAAAAAGTCGTCGTCGAGATCGGGCGGAATAGGCCGCGCATTTGGGACATCCGAGCTACGCACACGAACATTTCCCCTTGTACCACCTCCTGAGCAGCAGCTATCAAGAATAACTGTCTGTTGTATGGCTTAGCTGAATGTCTCTTGACTATGATGTGGATAAATGCAGCTTACAATATTGTCACCTTTGGCTTGTCGTAGTCGGTGGATCAATCTACCAAGCGTCCTGTCTGGAATCCCATGTGTATAATTCTTGTCACCAGGCTGCTGGCAATCAGCATCGTGCGGCAAAATCAGCTCCGCATGTTCGTCGCCCTTGTGCCATTCAGGGGGAGCTGGCTGGCGAGTTCCATGACCTATTCATGTATGTAAGCGCTATTCTTGGCCCTCTGCCGGGTTACACACCTGAAAAATACACTATGATCGGGTCCGAGGGCTGGATGTTGTCGTTCAGGATCAAGTGGTCTCGGAAGGCATCAAGGATCCCCTGTCGCGTAGCATTTGCGTTGAACAGACTGAGCAAGTTCTCCCGAGGAACATGGAGATCTTCTGTGAGATAATTGGCCACAGATTTCGCGTCAGGGATACATCCGTCCAGGTTGGAGTGTAAATCGGATTTGTATTCGTTCACAGCGATTAGCAGAGCGTATGTGTTGGAGAGTTTAAGACCAGACATGATTGAATGGGAGAGAGGTGTGCTTAGCGAAACAGAGAGCAGATGCGGTAGGATGAAGCCTCACTCCGCCGATTATATAGAGGATTTTTGTACGTTAGGAGTTTTGAGGCATGGCCGTCGCTCATCGTGATATGCAGCGGACACTGTCATGTGTATGCAATATTATCATATTTCATAGTACTTGAGCGCGCCTCCCGTTGATTGACAGGCCATCATGAATTGCAGTAAGCGTCCTCGCCCACAGCGTTGGCATAGGGCGTTATCCTGGAGCATTTAATGCAAGCGACAATCAAAGCGGTGAGGAGCACCGGGAGTTGTAATAAAGCGCCCGGCGTTTGAGCCTGAAAATGGGTTTCTGGCTAGAAAGCGGGCTTCCAACGCTGTTCACTTGATAAAATACTCCGAGTTTGCTCACCGTGTACTTGAGATAATTACACTCTAATTATTACTATAGCTTACCCCCGGTCTACTGGTTTGTAGTCGCCACTACTCCGACCAACAACACATCCTAGACATCGACTAAATCGGCTCTGCCGCTTCCCTTTGCGCCACGCTCGTTCTCCCACTCGTCGATGGATGGTTGCTCCGTGTGCGACATATCTACCCATGTATCGGGCACAAATAACGCAAAGTCGCAGGTCTGCCTACCCAAAACTCCGTCACTGTCAAATCCCAGCTCCTCTGTCACGCTGTCCCCGTACCCAATCGCAAACACTATCCCGTTATTTAGGAGTGGCGGGGTCATGCTGCGACTGAGTAGTTCACATATCATCTTTACGCTATAGTTCTCAAAATTAAATTACAAGATCCAGGCGAAGAGCTATCAGCTGGATATCCATGTGGCAATGTGTGGCTAGAGTTTCATGCGCGTGTATGCGCGAATAATGCTACAATCTGAATGCGATACAGTTCTTCAGCGACAGATCGCGAATCAGGACATGCCAGATACTCCCGTTTATCACTCGAGTAGCGATATACTATCATGCCAGGGACAGAAGGTTTGCCAGGCTGATACAAGCCGAGCAATTATCAGCTCAGCGAAATTCATCTTAGAACCCACGATATCTATTATACACTCAATGCAAATACGCTTTGGAGCTATGTTGTATGTGTGGATCTTCTGGCGCAGCAATATGGCAATCAGGTTCCGTTTTGACTTTGACCAACACTGGATGCGCACACAAATTTGGCAAACTAAACAATCTTCCCACTAAATATACTCAGTTCTTCATCGCTATAAAACATTTCTACACTTTTCTACTAACTATCGAGTGATCTCTACTCCGACCAGCAACATATCCCAAACATTCGACTCTAACTCCGTTGGTTCACCTTTGCCATTCCCTCTAACACCCGGCTCGCTCTCCGGTTCATAGATGGAACCTTGATTCATGTGCGAAATATCTACCCAGGTGCTAGACAGGAACACCATAAAAACACCGGTCTCTCTTCTTGAAAACGTACTACTTTCAACTCGTAGAGGCTCCACTCCAGCGTCTCCATACCCGACTGGAAGGATTCTCCCATCATTCGAGAGTGGCCCATTTCCGTATGAACCAGGTGGGTCGTATAGACTCTCGATGCTATAGTCCTCGAAATCAAAGTACCAAACCCAAGCAAACAGTGGCCAGTTGGAGGTATTGGTTAGTTGCAGGCCATAACGTTTATTGGGATTTGAGTCGAGCCGCGCAATTTTCCCAGCCGATAAGCAACCATCGAACATGTCATCAGGTTTCGCTGAGTCCGGAATGTACTGCTTGTTATTCAGCGAACGACCTGGCTTGTCCTTGAGCTCTATCAGTTTCATTCCGACCTGGCTCTTGATTGGAGAATTTGGATTTTTTCGTTGCAAGTGGAAATGAAAGCGTATTATAGCTATGAGCTTCCACACAAGTGCTTTTGTGCCAAGCCCGTTCTCTAGGACAATAGCCCTTGGATCCATCTGTACTAGCGACGGGTCTGACCGCTGTACTTCTACGCCTTTTTCAGTTAGAAGAAGGACTAGGTCGGCAGGCTCGCCTAGTTTCGACCAGCTGATGTCAATACCTTGAGATTGAATCTCACTTGCCACCTCTTGCCAGCCTGACAAAAGTTTGAGCTGTTCATCGACAAGAATGCGCACCGAGTAGCCGGCGTATTTGGTCACAACGACGTAGGCAAAGAGTGGTATGTCGACAATCGACTGTGTTTCCGGGAAGGTCAATATTGACTTGGTAGCGGTCACGTTCGTTGCAACAAGTTGAGCGATGGGTTGGGCCACGTCCGACATGTCACCCAAGTAAACACCCAGCTCTGTGCCCTTTTGGATGCCCGATGCGCTACCTGCCTTGATATGAAAGCTGTTGTCCATTGGATCACGGTCCAACTGAATCATGCCTTTGGATAGAGCAAACTGAGTACGAAACAGGAGCCGGTCCAGTTTCCGTCCTTCGCATTGGGGGGTCTGTGGCTGAATTTTATTTTCGCCAAACATCTCTACTTGAATTGAATGAACATTCGCAGCGTGCTTCTGAACATTCCTCATAAGGCTGGAGTAGCTTGTCGTTGGTAAGTCACATTCCCGGAGGGCTTTTAGCAAGGCATAAGTAAAGAGCCCAGACCGTGATTCGTTTTGGGGATCAGGATTTTTGATTTCCTGGGCTAACTCGGTATTTTTGCATGCAGCAAGTAGGACATGGGTTTCAAGGCTCGATGCTTGACTAGAAGATTGGAACCTGCTAAAAGCTCGCCTGGCGACTGTGATCTGTTCGCCTGGGACCGATTGGAGAAACGCCGTGCTTCGTATCAGGTCTTCATCAAGATTAGGTGGGATCAGTGGTGCATTGCTGTCGTGCGAGTAGCGTGGTGGAGCGCTTTCCCCCCTCGTTGTACTGCCCGAGTGACAACAATCGAATATCATCGTCTTGTGTAATATTCAGGCACCACTCTTCGATCACATGTGGACAAGTACTACTCACAATGTTGTCACCTTTCCTTAGGTGGAGCTCATAGATCAATGCGCCAAGTGTCCTATCAGGAATGCCATGTTTATAGTCTTTATTAGGGTGATAATCCACTGTGCTGTTCCAGCTAGTATCAACCGGTATTATCAACTCCATATTCCCATCGCTTGAGTGCCATTCATCCGGGGCCTTCTGTTGGTCCCCATGACCTATTTGTTACTTGTCAATGTTATGTTCTCGTAGTGGCTAGCGCATGCATTTACCTGAAAAATACACAATAATCGGGTCGGAGTGCTGAATCTTATCATTCATGGTTAGATGACTCCGAAATGCATCGAGAATACCCTTGCGTGTAGCTTGCTTGTCGAGTAGACATAGAAGGTGGTCCTCGGGGACATGAAGAGTATCTGTGAGATACCTGGAAACAGATTTGGCATCGGAAACACATCCCTCCAGGCTATCGCGAGATTCGTATTTGTCTATGCCAATGATTAGGGCAAAAATGTTGGATAAGTTGAGTTCAGCCATCATTCGACGAGAAACCGAGGCAAGAGATGGGAGCCCACTAGAGGGACGCCCCTCTTTAGAGGATTTTCGTTCTATGCACAGTCAAAAGCGCCCTGCGGTCGCTCATCAGTGTACCTAGCTAGGTACTGGGCGCCTCGTCGGCAACCAATCACAAGGTGATTTCTCACAGCCTTAACAGTGAAGCGCCATTTAGACGCCTGGCAAGCTGACATGGCGCCAATCGAATTAGCTAATTCATGCAGATGCGCGGTACCTCGTTTTCAGTATATCAAACATTGTGTTAATGCTATGCGATACATAAGGTTCCAGAGCCTCCCCTCCTGTGACCTTCCTTGGTCCCAAGCACACATGTTAGCCGTACGTAGTACTGCTCCTATATTATAGTGTGTCCCAGCCAGTTTTCATCCACAACTGTTTCCAAGATATGTCGGCGTACGACTCTCCAACGTTGAGGGCAGCAGCAATATGCAACATACAATTCACGCACTCCCGCCTTCTCGAAACTTGATTAAAGCGTGGGTCTCCTGCAAGCCCTATGATATATATCATGATCCCATAAAGCTTGAGGTTGGTCGCAAGAGACTTACAAGTTCAACCGACGAAAATATCTAAAATAAATTACAGTCAGGGATTTCAATATAAAGCATATCTATATCTAACCTGAGGGCTTTGGCGGCTGTCAGGTGGAATGCCGTGACGTGTTTTGGAGTCTTCAACGGAGTTGTTCACGTGTTCTCTGCAGTGGCATGTCAACGAAGTGAAAAAAGGACACCTTGAAACTCACTGAATAGCTCTGAGCTGTTCGGGGAGCGTAAGTGAGTTGTCCCATGTCTTTTTTATAGCCTACAAGAGTTTGTTTTTGCTCTTAAGCAGATCAAACATTTGATTAAGGTGGACGTACGTGTGTAAAGAATCCACCTGTTTGGTCGCCTTCAAACGCTGGCTCATCCGATTTCGATGCCGCAAAGTGAATCTTTTTGTACGCTGGCATCAATATGATCCTTTTTCAATACCAGCAAACCTACAATGGCTTTAGGAGACCGAGCACGTTTGCACGGCTGCCATCCAGAAACTTGCCTCCAACGCAGTTCGTTGCCTTCAATATCCAAGACGAATTGTAGCACTAGCGTCCCGAGATTTCAGCCCCAGTTTTGCCGCAGAATGATCGAGAGTTGAGCTTACGAAAACGGTTTCCAGAATAACAGAACTACGACACGGGTCAGCATAAATACTGTAAAAAGGTCGTGGTGGCCTCACATCTGTGACAATCTACGGCAACGGTAAGCGATCGTTCCAGCGAGAATATATCTAAACTTACCAAGCACCATGAAAGATGTCGAGTTACATATAGTATCTGCTGCATATCCTGTGTAAGGTGAGACATGCAATTCTTCCACACACGCGCTGAACAAATGACTGCGTACCTCAGCGTCGAGGCCTTCTTTAGTCTCATTGCCGGGGCTTTGGGCAGTAATATCTACAAGCCAGTGAGAAAAAAAACAGACGAACGAGAAGTATCAACAAACATCGATTGTCCCATAGGTGTCCTTGGACTACGAACTGTGAGTATCGATTCGTAAGTCGGCCATGGGACGTACGGTGTATATATGCACCCGTTCTTCTACGGGTTTCGCGCTCGAGACAGTTGAACTTCGCCGCGATGAGAATAAACGACAAACTTATGAGCAAACGTATGGCGTACCACTTGGTCTTTTCTTGCATCTGGAGCCTCGACCACCTCTATATCTGGGAACACGTACCTAATCCAACTGCGAGAATGCTCTCGATCCACAATCGAGCCTACGAGCTCCGCGTTGTTTGTGCGTGTATGGAATGGGAACTTTGTATCTTCTCTGACTCCTTTGTACTGGTTGGTAAACTATACGGACTAGTTGCTCCATATTTGGTGGTTAACATAAATCGAATGGGTACTCACAATCACAGCTACCGGCTTTGGCGCCTGATCCAGCACTACTCCAAGAAAGGACTTCGCAACTCCGACCAGAGCAAGACACATGTAACTTTCTTCATTATATTCTGCATCACCGTGCAACAAATCTGGATTATTATCTGCGTAGGTCAAAGTCTGTGATAGGCTGGGCAGCCAAGAGAAGAAGAGAAGGTGGGTAAGTTGACGCGTTTACGGACCTAAAGCCGCGACTCGAAGCCCAATCGATGATGTCAGGATATTTTCAATCCTAAGATCATACAACCGGGGTCTTCGCTATGCACTTTAAGCGCACATACGCAGGTGACATCATGATAGAAGGAGGGCGATCGTGTAGCGTAAGCAATTGCGATTAAGAAAGGGAGTTGCTAGATATATTGACGAGTCGTGTTCGATGTTTGCCAATGTGGTGACAATAATATATGCTTGTCCTAGGGGGAAAACGCGGAGGGAAGTGAAGAGAACTTTCGTGGGTAAGGCCAAGAGCGATCAGGACGAGGATCAGGATTAAACCAGTAGTGGCGAGCACATGGTCTATCACGTGCAGGCCGGATTAGCCACAGGAACGGTCAAATGTCCAGGAATCGCATTATACAGTCGACTATTACAGGTCAAAATATTGATGATAGTGGAGAACACAATTGTGTCATGATGTATGCATCTCTCGCTAGATCATTTAGATATACTTGCCAAGCCAATCTCCCCAGTAGACCCTAAATTAATCACAAATGTTAGCATAGGCTATCTTTACTTCGACAAACTTGGACTCACTTCAACGGCTTGATGCCAGTCGCAGCACCACGATCAGTGCCAACTCGCATGCTACACAAACGGGATATTAGAATAAGCAAATCAAAAACGAAATCCATAAAACGTACTTGTATGTGCCCCACGAGTTTTGTCCTGTCGCATTGTACTTTAGAAGAATTGCACCAGTTGCCTCGTCAATAATCTTGATATCAGCCCAACCACCCGGTCCCGACTTGAGGGTCCACGTCTGGTACGTGCTCTTGCCCGTGAACTGGCTCAACGGAATCGACTTGGATGGTGTGGAAGTATCCGTGAACGCAAAGATTCCAGCCTGGTTGTCGCGCACGTCCAGGTAGACAGCACTTGTGGGGTTACCGTCCTCGCCCGTAGTCGCGATCTCCACGAGTGGGCACGAGTCGCCAGAGGTAGAGGTGAGAGAGGGGTCGACCATCATCCTAAACGTATACTGCCTAATTTGTCCGTCGGCCGGATGCGAAGGAGCGTTCAGAACGACGTCCTGGATGTTGCTGCCGTATGGTGTCTTGTCGGGGTTCTTGGTAGGATCGCTGGAGAGCGTGTAGACATAGCACGTCGAGATCTTGCTACCCGCAGGGCACCCTCCTTTGGCGAGATAACTAGTAATCGGGAGTCAGTATGCGACAGAAAGAGCTGAAACGGTAAATGCTCACCCCGAGGCATGATACTTGAAGTTCCAGTCGGGCAAAGTGCCGTCGTGAATGGCGTTCCCGTCTGCAATCACAGTAGCTCGTTTACCGAGAGTGGGAAACTCTGCAGGAGCAGCAGAAACAGCGACGAGGACGGCGGAAGCGGCGATGAAAACACGCATGGTTATGAAGTAAAGCTGGTTGGTGTAGTAGTTGAAGAGATGAGGAGCTGAGAGACTGAAGAACATGACCGAGTGTATGCCGCATTATATACTCAGAAACCACACTGGGAGTCGGTCAAGCTGCCGGAATTTTTTGCGTTGTACGACGCACTCGATGTCGGCTGTGCTATTGAGTTGCGTGGATTAAGACTATGGCACCTCGGTCCGGAGCGGCCCCCATTGTCGATAGACACGTCCACGCCATGGAACAAGCGAGCATAGCATGCCTTTGAGCGTCAAAATGTCAGATGACGAACAGCGTGTGCTCTTGAGACTGGGGTAAAGACTGCAAGGGCAGAGTGGGTTGAGGATCCACGCAGTGTTTCCGGCGACGAACAACAGCGGACAGATTGATCATGGACGGTAGAGAGAGATAAAATAACAGGGCATCTTCCAGTAGCGAGGATGTCGGCCGAGTGACAGTCAAGAGGCTGGAAGTGGTCGAGTGCGGCAGGCAAAAAGTCACCTGACCAAACGACCAGCCGAAATCTTAGACACATCTTTATGGTTGGATAACTTCAGTAATCATACCAAGCCTATTATTCAATAAAGCAGGCGCATAAACAAAGATACAAGACAGTCCAGTGCCCAAATAGATAATCGGAAACCCGTACCAAAAAAAAGTCTATACCGTCATATCATGTCGTTTAGTCCGCCTTTAGCTTTTCATACGCACTCGGTGTCTTTCCTCCTCGTCCAGACACCAAGCTATGCTCGTCCGTATCACTATGCGTAATTTCCTCAAAATCATCCTGATGTCGTTCCTCGCGCCTACTAGGCTTTGGCGCGTTCCTCGACCGAACCTGCGCCCCACTCGACCGCATCTGTACAACCGGCGGCTTCCTCGCACTCAAATTGATATCCGTCGCAGCAAACGAACTTGTCGAACTCGTCGACGAACTCCGACTCCGCGCAGGTGTGAGCTGTCCAGCCGCCGGTGCGGGCTGTTGCATCATCGCTCCAGCCGCTGCGCCCAACAACATCGGAGAATATATGTTCCATAGTCCAGAGGCCATTTGTAAAGGCGCGCTCATAGGATCTTGCATCGTTGGCGGCCCAGCGGCTTGTGTGACACCCGGCTGTTGGTTAACCACTCGCGCCCAGATTTCTTGGAGCTTTTCGCGCATGAAGACGTAGGCTCTGCTTCGTAGGCGGGCGACAGAGGCATCGATTTGGGGTTCGTAGTGTTTAAGGACGGGTTGGAGGCGGTTGTGGTAAATGGTAGTTGCGCCTTGGGTTTGTGGGAGAGCGAGATAGAGGAGGAAGATGGTTTTGATTTCCCAATATAAAGGAATCCTACATATAAATAGGTCTAGGTGAACATGTCAAACATATAAGGGAGGAGACGCGCACCATCGAATTAACCATTCGGCGATATATTCCACGCCCACAACACATCCCATTATAGACCAATACATCAGCCAGCGCTCAAGGTCAGCTTCCTGAGTCGGACGTCTCGATAAAGTTTTGTACGATGCATAAGTCGGATACAGAAATGCCCCTGTCACACTACCAAAGGATCAGTCCAAAGCCCAGCGCGAACAAAGGAATAACACACCTACCTAATCATTCTCGAACCAACCCAGTACAACATGGCTATCATCGTATTAAAATATGAAGAGGAAGGACACCAGCCCAGAGAAGAACCAGCTTTATCTGAGCGTGTGAGAGGACTCTAGAAGTTCTCCTACGTGTGTCGACGTGGTCTGCGGCGTGTGGCCAATGATTGAGGTTGAGTCAAAGCGCGTACTGTAACACCTAGCCAAGAGCATGAGGTTACGTCAGCCTCTTCATCCACCTTGTTTCCAACCACCACCATACCTCGTTTCTGAAACATGCCTCCTAAGAACATTCCGACTCCTGCACCCCCGAAACTTCAATTTTGTCAAGAATGGTACGTAATTTATGATTTCTCACATTATAGCAACTAACACTCCCACAGCAACAACCTTCTTTACCCCAAGGTCCGTCTCCACAATAGCCACATGTAAAGCATACTCTAGATACGAAGACAAACAGACAGACTCGCAACGCCAACTCTTGAGCTACGCTTGTCGAATCTGCGCTGGGCACGAGGAAGAGTCTCAAAACGAATGTGTATACAGGAACGATCTCTTGACAGTCACAAAGTACGCTCCTCGCTTTCCTGTGGCGAACACTACTAACAATCGACTTAGAGAGCAAGCAGGAGTCACACAGGACCTGAACACTGATCCTACACTCGTACGTCCTCTTCCACCAGACTTTATTTGGCCGAATTAACTCAACGACAACAGGCACACTCGGACATGCAATGTCCAAACTGTCACCACAACGAGTAAGTCCACACCTTATTACTCCCATCCACCCATTTACACTATATGCCCCCTCCAGTTCGGTATTCTATCAAGACCAATCTAAACGAACAGAAACTCGCATGACACTCTTCTACGTATGCACAAACTGCTCACACAACTTTATCGATCCAAAACTCGCAGACAAACTCCGCAACGTAGAAGGCCTCGACGAAGACTAAGGGGAGGGCGTCTAGACAATCAATAGAGACTTTTGGGCTCGTCTCATTCATATGTAAATTATTCAAGCAATTAACGGGTCTTTATTACTCCAAATACATTACGCAAACAGCCCCTTGAACGCCTTTTTCTCTCGTTCTCGCTTCTCCTTTTTCTTCTGCTGAACCTTTGCAAGTTCGGCTTTGATAGCAGCGTCCTCGGGGACGATCTTGGCCGCCTCGAGCAAATCCTTCTCGGCGTCTTCCTCTTCGCCTACTGCAACGGACGCAAGAGCTCGGCGGTAGTGGGCTTTGCCTAGTAACAAGGACGCTCTCAACTGGCTGTTTGATTTATTTGTCGCTGAGCTTACCTTGGTCTGCGGTCGAGATAGACGGAGAGAGAGCAAGTGCACGCGAGGTGAGCGAGATCGCCAACCTCGGCTCACCCGTCTTGATCGCCACAAGCGCAGCGTTGAGCAACACGGGCGTCAACAACGCATTAAACTGGCCCTTGAGCTCTGGCGGGGATCCATCAGGCATAACAGGATGTACGTCGAGATATCGTATCGACTCTATTCATCCAGTGTCTCATTAACCGACAGCCTGAATTGTGAAAGGATCGGAGTACGCACTCTGATACTTTTGCAACGCAAAATCAAGCTTTCCCTCCTTGTACAACGTATTCCCAAGCGCACGAATTTCACCCGCAATTCGAAGAGCCGTTTCGGGCGAAGTCTGTACGTCCGAATCATCGTCGTCTGGGAAATCTTCGTATTTGTCACCGTCCGCGGGAACCTCGTTCGCCATCGAGAGTTCCTCGTCGGACGTAAGCTCGCCGCACTTGGTGATCACGCAAACCTCGACGGGTGCATCTCCTGAAGCTGTAGGAAGATTCTCAATCTGTCGAACTAGTCCATAATCAATATAGGTAGTCTCGAGAGAAGGTAAATGCTGTTACGCACTTATAGATTTCCCCTTGACCACCTCTCCAAATACTACATGCTTTCCATCCAAATGAGGAGTCGGTACGGTCGTTACGAAGAACTGAGAGCCGTTGGTGTTCGGCCCGGCATTGGCCATGGAGAGCAAGAATGGTTTGGTGTGATTCACAGGGAAAGCCTCGTCTTCAAACTTTTCGCCATAGATCGACTCGCCGCCTGTCCCGTTTCCGGCTGTAAAGTCGCCTGAGAAAGGGAAAGGGGGCGTCAGCGTCTCTGTCCATGCCAAGGTTATCATCGATCACTCACCTCCTTGGATCATGAACCTGGTTTCGATGATTTAAAGCGAACCTTTCATTCGTAATGGAATACGCATACCCTTTAATTACTCGGTGAAAGGCACATCCCTCAAACGAGAGCTTCTTTCCAGAGTTGCCAATGCCCTTTTCACCTGTACATAATGCTCGAAAGTTTTCCGCAGTCTTGGGCACCAGGTCGCTACCCAAACCCACATCAAGCTCATGTCAACTAAATATATCAGACGCAGACAACACACCTGAATAGCGAAAAGACTACGCGGCCAGCAGGTTTCCCGCCAATGGAAATATCGGCGTAGACCTTGGGTCGAGTGAGAGAGGATATCGAGGCCATGGTGAGCTAGGGGTAGTGGTGGAGGGGTCGACGGGCCCGGTGACTTAAATGGAATCGGAGTTCCGAGTATAGAGTCAGAAAGAAAGATCTAGAGCGCTGATTCCCATGCTGATAGGTTCGGTTCGCTAATCCGTGATATAAAGACACATTCGCGATGGCCGAATATTCTGGAACTTATGTGTCCTCCATTTGGCGCGTGTCATCAGCTCAGATCAATCCCTGATCGCACACGTGATCCGACGGTTCCGATGAGAGTGGACGCGGTTCATTCAGAGAGGTACAATACATTCTTGGCTATTCACAATAACTTTGGTTTATGCTACATTAGGAGAACTATTTTTTCACGGGTTGATGCTCTACATGCGTCGTTAGCAGTGGTCATCTGCCTCTTTGCGTTAGACTTACAGGAGCGTTGGGGTTGGACAGAGCAGGCAAGACAGGCTGCGGCGGCGAGGTCGAAGCAGCGGCGGACGTACGAGCAATTGCCGCTAGGTCAACGTCTATATCTAAGGATCAGAACCTGTCTGTACTCCCGCTAGTCATTTACTCACCACCGTTCTTGAAAGCACCAGTACGGAATTCCTTGGCGTTTTGTCGCTCCTCGTCCGTCATAGTGATCGAGGCACGCCGCGGCATCTCGGGCGACTACGCCGAATCAAAATAAATCGCTAAATAAATCACGCAACCCGAATACAACAGGCCATCTTACCTTGCGAGCATCGCTAGCACCAGAGCTGTTCGTCACAGTATCGCTAACCTCGTCACGAGCCTCTTCTCGCTCGTGTGCATCATAATCCTCCTAAACAACGACGTCAGACACCACATCCGCAGCACAAACCACACCCACAAAGACCAACCTGCTGAACAGCAATCTCATCATCAACAGTACCCCATCCGCCAGCTCCGCCCTTTTTCAAAGACTTGTCATACCCGCTCCGAGACTCCGACCTGGCCGAAACGCCTCACACGTCAGCACGACCTCATACCTATCCCATCTAGTCGTCGGACGAACCTGTCCTTGGCCAAAGCCCTCGGGTGAGCAGCACGTTCAGTACGAGTCATATCGATGTGTGATGGTGTGGTGTGGTGGTGAGAGAGACAGAACCACCCCATTCTGAGGTCTCTTTATACGCCTAATGGTCACGCGATCCGCCGTTGGGCGCAACAGCACGCTCCACTTTTGACAATCTAATTCTATCACATCATTCTTTCGTTTATGCTGTCATAATATGGAGATTCTCCGCGCATACACTGAGCCCGCGATTCTTCCTTTTTTAAAAAGACGCGCCAGGTCGTTGACGAAAGCGGGGTAAAAACGCCCCAGTTGTGGGTTGATTTGAAATTCACGTGTCGTCACCTTGATGATTTCGGTCAAGTACGTGAAGCTTCTACTTTGTTCCACCAAACGAGTAGAAGAGCTATATACTTGATTAAGACGGAATTTTTAATACTAGATAGTTCTATCGTTCTCATTGACGTGTTAGCTCATAGAAATGAATGCCAGAACCCTCTCGCTCTAAATGCGTCGTCAAAATCTTAAAATATTCAGGTCGATGGAGTGTTTGGCTAGGTAATATAGAAACGG